>RJWJ010030192.1:0-20087 GCA_004363605.1 Indri indri | reverse complement strand
GGAGACAGGCAGGGGGAGGGGTGGAAGAACCATCTGACCACCTGTCACCAGGTGAGCCATCAAGACTGGGAACTGAATCCAAGCGTCCTTCCAACCTCCTCCATCTCCGACTGGCAACAGACGCCTTCCCGTCACTGCACCTGGCCAAAGGCCTCACCACCAAGCTAGCGGGAGGAGTTGGTGGCTAATTCCAGACTGTTGTGGAGACATACCTGTCATCTATTGGAACTACTGTGGCATGCTTGAGTCACCCTCTTTGTGAACTAGACTACAAGGATTTGATTCTGAAATACGGATTCACTCATTCTTAACCAATTCTTACGTCTGTGTAAAGCCTCGTGTTCAGAGCAGCATTACAGAAAGCATCCCCCACCCCCAAAGACTTGTACAGGAATGTACAAAGCAGCATTATTTGTAATAACTTCAACTGGGAAGCAACCCAAAAGTCCATTATCAGTTGGAGTAAATAAATAAATCTGTGGAATATTCCCACAATGGAATACTACTCGGTGCTAAAAAAAGAATCACTGATACATACAACAGCATGGGTGAATCTCACCGATGCAAAAAGAGGCAAAACTCGTCTATGGCGATAGAGGATGGACCAGTGTTCAACCTCTGTGGGGTACTGGCTGGTAGGAGGCACAAGGGAGCCTACCAAAGTGCTGGGGATGTTCTAGATCCTGATAAGAGCGGTGGTTACGTGGGTGTACACACGTGCAAAGATTTATCTAGCTGTATGCTAAGATACGGCTTAAGATTTGAGCACTTCACTCTCAAAGCTCACTTCACTTTCAAGTTAAACTTCAATTATGAATATATTATTCTCGAAATAAATCCTTTGAGAGTCGTTAAAGAAAGAGCTTGGACCAGGACAACCCAAGGGACATCCCTACCGTGGTGCCGGTCTCCAGTAGGACTGGCCAGGTGAGTGCAGGACCCTGAGACCAGCCCTTGGTCCCCCCACATCTGCTTACTGGTTCTTGATTAATGTAATTCCTGGGGTGTGGGGGTAGTTTTTGTTCCTCGTTCCTTGTCTTTGTTAGGATGGCTTCAATTGGGATGGCTTTGGCTGCAAGGAACACCTGAATAAACCTGGCCCAAACACTAGAGGTTTTCATCTCTCATAACAAGAAGTCTAGAGGTAGGAGGTTCAAGGGCATGGTCACGACTCCGCAGTGTCAAGGTTCCAGGTCACGTTCTCTGAGTCGACTGTGTTGGCCTTGCCTTCCTCGTTGCGAGGCAGCTGCAGCAGCATTGCTTCCCAAAAAAGTGCATCCCCAGACCCAAAGTTGGGGGGAAGGAGCTTTGCATCTAAATCAAGTCCCCGGGAGACATCGCTCTAGTCCAATTGGCCAGACGGGTCACACACCCAGCCCTAAAGCAATCTTTGGCAAAGGGAGGAGGGGTGGGTCAGAGGCGCACCCCACTGAGCACCTGGGCCCCACACCTGAGCCCAGTTGGGGTTCTCCTGGAAGGAAGATGGAGGGAGTGGAGGTTGGGTTGGAAACCAACCGAGCTGCCAGGCCCTGTTGGGGTTTTTGTTTTTTAGCTTCTGCATTATTTTTAACTAGAGACATTATACTGTCAAAACAAGTGAGTCATCATGCCCTTCTGACTGAAGCCTGGTGGATTTCTAATACTTCCATCCAAATTCCCAGGGAGACACAGATGCACGGCTGGGATAAGGCAAGGAAATGGCTGCCCTTGGAAGGCTTGATGTCATCACCGCGGGAGCTGGAATGCTGTGTTTATGGAGAGGGGCTGGTGGGCCGGGGGGAGGGGACCCACGTGTAGCGATTTGGAAATTAACGACTTTTTTCATTCACTATGTGACAGGCGCTCCGCTAAGACAGGAGAGAAATAGTCCATAAAACATTAAGGGAAAAAAACGACTCGAATTGTCCAAATACTCTGCGCGTGCCCCCAACAGGGAGGGGAGCCTTCTCCTGCCACCCACTGGTCACTGACATGGTTCAAGAGGCCATGGCAACGCCCGACCAGGGAACAGGATGCCAGCGTTCTGACTCTAGCTGAGCCGCTAGCTCTGGACCTCACTCCTAGAGTCAGCACTTGCTGTCAAGGTCAAGATCCTCGCGGCTCTGATCTGTGACTGCAACCCTGCACCACAGTGACAAGCAGGACCCAGAAGTGTGCAACCAGCCACCCTCTGGGTCTTGGTCATTCCCTTCAGACTGTTAGAAATAATGCAGTGGTAATGATGATGATGGTGATACCCAGTACACTGAGCCCTTTCTATGTGCCACGTATTATCTCATTTAATCCCCTCCAAAACTATGAATAGTTACTTTTGTTATCCCCATGTAACAGATGAGGCAACTGAGGCTGATGGAGGCTTTTGGCTAAAGTCACCTGTTAATGGACTAAAATCGTGTTCCCCCAACCCCTAATTCATAGGTTGAAGCCATAACTCCCAGCATGACTGTATTTGGAGACAGGGCCTTCGGAGGTCATTAGGGTAAATGAGGTCATAAGGGTGGGACCCTGATCCAATGTGACTGGTGTCCTGAGAAGAAGAGGAAGAAACAGCAGGGTGCACTCATAAAGGAAAGGCCGTGTGAGTACCAGCAAGAAGGCGCCATCTGTAAGCCAAGGGGAGCCCTTGGGAGGAAACAACCCTGCCCACACTTGACCTTGACTTCCGGCCCCCAGAACTGTGAGAAGATAAATGTCTGTTGCTTAAGGCCCCCCATCTCTGGTATTTGTCATGGCGGCCCAGGTTGACTAATACATCACCCAAAGGCAGAGCCAGCCTTTGAACCAGACAATCTGACTCCAGAGCCATGTTCCAAAGGACCTCACCATCTACAACTGGACCCTTTGCTTGGAGAGATGGGTAGAAGGCATCCTTACAGCTGGGTCTGTGTGTACGTAGTATGCAGATGGTCAGATCTCGCCCCTTCTCTCTTTACTCTCCGTAGGAAAAGACGATCCATTCGGAACTAGCCAAGACCCACGTTTTGGATGGAAATGTTCCCAGGGAAATATGGGCCAGTATCAGTGGGTGGCTAGAACCATCTGGGTAATTTGCAGAACTAGGTCCTGCCTAAAATGGCTGTAGGCATCAGAGAGATTTGGGTAAGAGATTTAAAACGGTATCACCATCTGCTTCCCAGGGAATAGTCTTGGATGCTGCCCAAACCAGGCAGACCTGGATTTACATCCTGCCTTTCCCCAGGTGCGAGACCTTGAACAAGTCACTTCACCCTCTAAACCTCAGTTTCCCCAACTATCACATGGGAACAATCATTCTGACTGCAGCAGAACTGTTTAACCCGTGGGCAACTTCTTCACAGATGGTCTTAATCCAGGAACCCCTAACCCAAGGGACCACCTGAAATCCCCCTTAGCTTCATCAAAGCAAAACCTGCAGTTACAAATCCCCTGGCAGGCAGCCACTGGCCCTTTCTGGAAGGAGCTGGGCATAAATTATAAATCACAGCCTCTTGGATCAGCTGCTACTCCGGTTCCTGCCCCCCTGCGTGTGGGATCTGGGCCGTCGCCTCAGAGTGCTGCTCATGGCCCCAGGGGAGCTCTCCCACCCCTGCGGTGCCTGCCTCTTGTCCCGCTTTCCTTCCCCCAGAGAGCAAATGCTCCTTGGGCTGGTGTTGAGGGGAAGCTCTGGAAAGACTCCCAGAAAGTGTCCCTCCCACAGGTCTCCAAGGCTTAAAGCCGGCCACACCCAAGCCCCAAATCCCAGCCCCACTGAGCATGCGCACCCCATCTCCATCCCTGGGGAACAGGGAGAACCCCGCAAGGGAATTTTGGGGAGTTTAAGATTGGGAAGCTGCAAGAGGCCAGCCTGACGCGGCCCTATCTTCATCAGCTGGGTCCTGCCCGCCTGAGGGGCCTGGGCCAGATGCCCCGGCTCCCTCCCTGGGGCCCGCCCTCCCGGCCACCACTCACGCACCATTCCCCAAGGCCACGGCGGTACTGGCTTCCTCTCCCTTCCCCAACACCTCTCGGAGGAACCGCATTCAGGGCAGGTCCGAGGAAGCTGCCGTGGGCAGGTGATGTCCAGGTGCATTTCTTTACCTGGGAAACCTGGGGCTCGGCTGCAGCGCGGAGGAGCACCAGCCCCGGAGCAGACGGCCAGCGTGCCAACCAAGCCCCCACTTCCTCGTCCATGACTTTGGGCAAGTCACTCCTTCTCTCTAAGCTAAGTTTTCCTCAACAGTAGAAATGGAGGTTCCAATAATACCCATGTCACCAGGGCTGTTGTGAGGATTAAATGAGTTAATGCATTAAAATGCGTAGCACAGGGCCTGGTGTGGAGTCCTGGGGAAACAGATGTCAGCCAGCTGTGCCGCACACCTGGGCTCGGATGAGGCCAATGGGCTTCCCAGGGCACAAAAGAGAAGAGACTGAGAGCGAGGGCTTCCTCCAATTCTGTGCCCTAGACACCTAGCTGACCTCAACCTGGTGCTGGCCTTGCTCTGATAATGTGTGCAGGTGACACCAAGAGATGCAAAAAGCCCTGACTCATCTGACATTGGTGTCCCATCAGCCTCCAGGAGGAAGAGGAAGAAACAGGTTCAGCCTGCAGGAGGCGCAGGTCCTGGCTCCAGCACAACCTTCCACGAAGGCTCTCACGTTTCCAGGGCTGTGTCCTCATCCGAAAGCCTCCCTGGGTTGGTCTCTCCTGCCATCCCCATCACAGAGCTGTGTGTGGACCAAACAGGGGCGTGGAAGGGCTTCGCAGACTGCAAGGGGCTGGACCGCTCAGAAGATAACGCTCATGATCGTGGTCATTACCATGATCTGAGCTTATCCTCCCCACCCCAGCCCGCCCTGTTCCTAACAAGTTGAAAGCCTCTCCCGGTATTTAAAGTCTCCATTAAACACATTCAGTTACCACTGGATTCTCTTGTTTCCTGTCTCTGTATCTGAGGAAAAGAAAGCAAAATTATCCAGAACACAAGTTGGTAATAAAGTGCTCTGTAGCAAGATTCATTTGCCTCGCCTCCAATTTAATCTTTCAAACAACCGCAAATCACCAATCACCACTTTCACTGAATTAAATTGCAAGGAAAATTAGGAAACAGCTCGGATTTTAATCAATGTTTGCCCTGACCATGAAAACAGAGGTTCCTCTTTTTCCTGTCTCTAATCAGGAGCGTTAATTATCTTGGTTACATGCGAGCAAATTAATTATGAACTAATGAAGTTAAAGGAGGTCATTTGTTAAGGAAAACTGATTACATATTGTTAGCTCTGGGGGATTAAATGGAAAACCACTGTCACGAAAACGGCTTTAGAAATGAGACCCGATATGTGATTTGTGAGGTTGCCTAGCTGAGAGGATAAATAACCAAAGCGTTCACAGCTCACAGGCCACATTGCCCGAACCCTCCATACCATGGGAGACCGTCCACCTGTTTAACCTGCTCTGGGTTAAGAGACAGTAACATTAGAAGAGGTTTTCACGTGTGTGTGTGTGTGTGTTACAGAGTTGAGGGGGACGCAGGCGGTGTGTATGTGCGTACACACGCAAGCACGCAGCAGGTGCCAGCCGGTGGCCCGAAGGCAGCATAGCTTCCCAGTGGGCAACCCCAAGGAGGCTGAATGGAAACTCCCCAAACTCCCTGAGGAAGAGGGAGAGACCCATTAGCAGGTCTGCCCTTCGTGTGGGTTTCCAGGTGCTGCCTGGGAAGGAGCGGAAAGGCTGAGCTGGAAGGCGGACCATCCTTCCCTGTCCGCACGTCCTGCGAGCCGGGCCCGCGAGGCAGGAGGAAGGAAGAGGAGGAGCTCACTGGCATGAAAGTTCATTTAAGGCTTTGACTGCAAGGCCAAGGGTGGCAGAAACTGCTACTCACCCACCAATACCCATTCACCCATTCTCAGAAACGGTTCTCATTTAATCCACCAGCTAGAAAACTCCATTTCCC
Organism: Indri indri; assembly: GCA_004363605.1. Lineage (NCBI taxonomy): Eukaryota > Metazoa > Chordata > Mammalia > Primates > Indriidae > Indri > Indri indri. The sequence goes on along the minus strand of RJWJ010030192.1, from coordinate 14,178 downwards.
AGCCTCCCCTGCACCTGAGTAGCTAAATTCTGGTCAGTGAAATGTGAGCGGAGGTTGCTGGGTATGATTCCTGAGGAGAATAGAAAGCTAATTTTCGTTCTTCCTTTTTTTTTTTTTTTTTTTTTTTTGGCCTGGGATGCAGACATGATGGTTGGAGCAGAGGCAATCTTAAGGATGAAAGCCACACACTAACAATGGTAGAGCAGAAAGGCAGAAGGAGCTTGTGTCCCTGATCACTGTGGAGCCCTGTTCCAGCCCTGAACCTCTTTCCCCTGGGCTTCTACATGAGAGGAAAAACAAAACACCTGATGTGATGTGTCTGTGCCATGGTTTTACTTGGGGCATGTGGAGAGGCTATCTCTTTGTCCAGAGTTGAATACTATTTCTAAGTCATGCAATGAGGCAAGAACATGACCATCTCATCAGCAGCAATGAGTAGCCCCAAAGACTTGGTTCTTTCGAAGTTTGCAGACTGGAAGCAGAAACATCTAAGAGGGGGAACCCCCCACCTGTGAAAGGGGGGAACAGAAATCTGGCCATGGTGATCCCCCAACACATTCTAGACACACTGGCCTGCTCCCCTTCCTACTGGCTCAGAACATTCTAGCCCCTCTGTGGTTCAAGCCCATCTTTGTGCTCAGGTAGATGGGACCCACATAGCCTTGGGGGTTTGGCTGGGAGCTGGGCTGCAGGGCCCTTGGCATCCTGGGCCCCATCCTCGTCTAGCTCTGCGTGGCAGCTCTCCCTCTAAGGCCACCGACCATTGAGGCGACCTCCTTGTAAGTCCCATAAGTCTGTCCGTCTGTCCCTTTGAGAGTCAGGCCAGGAACGGCTGCTACCGGGAGATCCTTTATCCACTGCTGGAATAGAAGACCAGGAAAGCACCCAGGCTCCCTCTCTTGAGGCAGCAGAGGCCTTGGAGGTGACCTCACTCCTCCATGTCATGGACAAGGAGGAAACCAAGGCTGAGACATGTAGGGATGTGCCCAGTCTCCAGCTCAACAGGGACAGTGGCCATCCTCTGCTCCTCCAGCCTCTCCCAATGCATCCCTCATCCCAGTATGCGAACTTGAAAACTTTAGTCATCACGGCCCCATTCATGAAGGGTTGGAGAGAATCAGACCCAGGCTGAGCTGAACCACACCTCCGCGTGGCCTGCAAGGAGTGTGAACCCAACCATATTCTAGAACAGCACTGTCCACCAGAAATAAATGCATGTCACAAGACAATTATATTGGTCTTGTCCTGTATGGCAGCTGGGTTCTGTGACTTGTTGAAGAAGACTTACACTCCCCCGAGATTACAAAAATACTTTTCTATATTTTCTGCAAATATTATTCTATTCTAGTTTTTTGTTTGTTTGTTTAGCTCCTTGCTCCATCTGGGATTTATTTTTGCCCAGCATTGTTCTTAGCTTACAAAAAGTTAGTTCCTGTGCTTGCCTGGGGAGCGAAGGAGCTCCCTGGAAGGGCCCGATGGGCGTGAAATGCAGAAGCGCAGCTGGGAGAGAGCCAGGCTTGGCCAAGGGCAGAAGCCGCAGAGGGCTCAAGCCAGAGCCTGTGGGGCCTCCTACCAACCTGACAGCTGCCAGGTAGGAATGCCAGGCAGATTTCTAATCCCTCAGAACCTCAGTTTACCAACTCTGTAAAATGGGGCTATGAATGCCTCACGGCACAGTTGTAGGGAGACTACGTAGCCTCTCTGTGCCCTTGTTTCCACCCCTCTAAAGAGGATAAGAATGACTCCTCACTGGGTTGCTGGGAGGATCTAATCAGCTAACCCTCAGCGGCTTGCAACAACAGCTCGCAGCATCTCTCCTAGGTCTGTAAGTTGACTGGGCTCAGCGGGGCCATTCTCACTTGGAGTTGTTCATGTCCTTGGAATCAGGTATCAGCTGGAGCTGCAGCCATCTGAAGGCTTCCCTGAGCCCGACCTCCAAAATGGCTCACTCATGTGGCCGACAGTGGATGGGACTGCTGGGAGGGACAGGGAAGTCAGGGAGGGCTTCTCTGAGGAGGTGATGTTTGAGCTGAATGGTGAGCACACAGAAGGTGGCTCTGCTGGAAGATCTAAGTCCCATGGGCAGGTGAACCAAACTGGCCAGTGAGTGAAGCAGCTGATGCTGTCTGTCTTAGGAGTGAGTTCTGCAGGAGAAAATGGAAATGCAATTTAAAAAGGGGGCTGTGCAGGAAGCCTGCCCAGTGCACGGCCCGGGAAAGAGATGGGGCCAGGCTCCTCCTCCAAGGCCCTCACTTGTGTAGTCAGGGCCTTCTAACTGAATTGGGATATTTTCCCATTCTTCAAGTTTTATTATTGCCACCAGCGACAAGTCGGTGACAGCTTACCCCAGCAGAAATAGCATGACCGGAGACAGAATACAAGACAACAAGACTTCTTTTATGAAGCAAGCCCAGCAGGCATCCGAAACACCCCTCGCTCTGTTCCCTTCTCTTTGACATGAACAGCTGCACTAATGTGAGTTTACCCATCAGATTAAAATAATTTGCTAAATATCACGGTGGAGTTATTTCTAAGTGGCTTCAGTTACCATAATAAGATGCAGGGCTCAAGCTCCCTGTTTAGCAGTGAGGTGCAGTTAGACAACAAAAGCAGGGATTTGAAGCAAGACTCCAGACAGATTAGACATGTATTCACATTTCAATTAGGTAGCCTGGATTATTTGGCTATTTGTTTATAATTCTCCATTTTATTTTGGTTTAGATACATAACCAGAGATTGAAAAGGACCATCATTCAATTGAATTTATTTCTTTTGAGCAAAAACTGATGAGTCGGTGCCAAGCTAGGCTCTTTGGGGAAACCGTAAACTTGAATTAAGACCCAGTCCTGGCTGAGCACAGTGGCTCACACCTGTAATCCTAGCACTCTGGGAGACCGAGGCGGGAGGATCGCTTGAGGTTTGAGATCAGCCTGAGCAAGAGCAAGATCTGTCTCTACTAAAAATAGAAAAATTAGCCTGGGGTCATATCTCGAGCCTGTAGTCCCAGCTATTTGGAAGGCTGAGGCAGGAGGATGGCTTGAGCCCAGGAGTTTGAGGTCGCTGTGAGCTATGACACCACTGTACTCTACCTAGGGCCATAGAGCAAGACCCTGACTCCAGAAAAAAAAAAAAAAAAAAAAAGACCCAGTCCCTGCCCTCAGGTAGCTCACAGCCTGGTGGAAAGGGGGACACAGATATATAAACAATTAACTCTTAAGAAAAAACAAAACAAGAGCTGATAGAGGGGGACTCAATGCAGGACGTGTACACAGGAAGAATTTGTTCTGCTGGGGGAGGGGCAACGTGGCTAGGCTTATAAAGATGTAGTCATTGAATTGGGCTGTCACCTGAAGGTTTTTGTTTTGCTTTTAATAAATAGTCAGAGGAAGGCATGTACCAAGGCACGGTGTCCTAGAGCCCCAAACATCAGAGCCAGGGTCATGCACCTACCCGAGGAAGAATTTTGACTCAAACGTTCAAATCAGTTATCCACCTTGGATACGCATTAGAATCACCTGGGGAGCTTCTGAAACACTACCTGAGCCGCACTGCAAAGGTCCAGACCTAGCTGGCTTGGGGTGAAGCCTGGGCAACCATGGAGTTGGAAGAATTCCCCAGGGGATTCTAAGGTACAGCCAGATCGTGTTCTCTTTGATCCTGAGGAGAAACAACCAAGTTAGACTACGCCAGTGGTGCTCAGACTGAAGTCACTAGAACAACATCACCTGGGAACTTGCTGGAATGCAGATTCTTGGGCCCACCTCAGACCTCCTGAATCAGAAACTTGACAAGGGCAGGAGTGGACCCAGCCCCCAGCTGATACTAATAGATCCATTTCACAGATTCAGAAGCTGCTCCCAACTGAGATCGACTAGTTCATGGCTCATTTCAATCAGGCTTAATTCCATCCACAGCCAAATTGTCTCAAACCCAGGCTTCTAAAGGACCCTGATTCACAGGCCAGCAAATTTTTTTTGTAAAGGGCCAGTAGCAAATATTTTAGCATCTGCGGTCCGCACAGACCCCTGTTGCAGCTACTTCACTCTGCCATTGCAGCCCAAAAGCAGCCTCAGATACGTACACGAGTGTGGCTGTGTTCAGATAAAACGTTATAGACACTGAAATTGGAAGTTCATATGTTTTATACATCACAAAATATTATTCTTCCTTTTTTTCTAATCATTTAAAAACATAAAAAAAAAAAATCTTAGCTCACAGGCTATACAAAAACAGGCATCAGGCCAGATTTGGCCCACGGGCCATGATGTGCAGACTCCTGCATTAAGCCACCACATACCGGGCAAGCAACTCAACAGCCGGGAGCTAGGGGAGCCGGCCCCCGCTGGCACTGATGGGCTTGGACCCACCATTCGCCCCTCTTTGCTTGTCCTTGGGCCTGCCCAGCCACGACCTCTTCGATTCCCAGATTGCACTCACTCCCCAGACCTGAAGCCACAGTCAGCGCTATCCACTCCACTACCCGGCCTTAAGGAGCCCCAGGGCCCTTCCCAGCGAACAGACACTTTGATATTTGAGGTAGGGGCAAGTATTTCTCTTCAAAGAGAACCCTAGCCTCACAGCCAGTTTGCAACCCACAGCCTAAGGTGGGGGAGGCACACCCAGCCGTGGGTAAGCTTGTCCAAATTGAACAGTTGAGAAGTCACATTGGTTTGGTGCTTTTCACAAACAGCCCCTCCTACATTTTATCCCGAAATTCTCGTGACACAGAACTCTTTTTTTTCCAGTGGATTATTTTAGCTACCAGTCAGTTCTGTAATCTCCATCCCTGGGGTCAAGTTCAAAGGGAATTCCAATGTGATTAAGTAAACATATGCAAGCAGTAGATTTATGTGCTACTGTGCTATTCTTTGTGATGTCGGCATCGGAGGCAGGGGATGTTAATGGCTCCTGTGCGCTCAGTTTATTTCCTAAGAAATTAACTCATCAGTCCCCACTGCGGATGAAAGCTCTTCTTGAGACATTTAAAATTCAAAGTCCTGGCTCTCTCAGTTGAAGAGGAGGAGTGGGGACCCATCAGGAGGAAGAGATGATTAACAAGGGAGGGCCGGCGATGAGCCTCGCCTGTCGTGAATGCACGTGGCTCTCGAAGAGGAACGGAAGCAAGTTCCAGGTATTTCAGCCCATCTCGACTGTGAAATTGAACTGTAAATGGTACCCGGAGCAGCCGGCTGGAACTGCCCCACGCAGGGAGTTAATGGAAACGTGGAGAGCTTTTTTCTTTTAACAAAGTACTTGAGCAATTATCTCAGCCCACCCACTGCGTAGGGAACCGGGCAGGCTGCTGGGTTACCCAGGCCGTTACAGGAAAAATAAATTTTCTGACGGCCTTCGAGAGCCAGATGCTCTGGTCCTGATTTTGCCACCAGCAACGAATGATGTTTGAGACTCAAACCCCTCCCAGCCACCCCTGCTGTCCTGGGGTGCAGAGGCCCTCAGGGAAATGGCCCGTCAACAGATCCAAGGCCTGGCCCTCTCCATGTTCCTGAGCCCATTTTCTCCTCACGGTCTCCCAATGAGGAGCTGTTATCATCATCCCACCTTTTACACATGAGAACCCCATTTTACAGTTGGGAAAACTGAGGCTTGGGGAAGTTACCAAGGCAGAGCTAGGACTGGAAATCGAGTCAGCTACCTCTGAATCCTGTTCTCTTTTCATTGGGCCACAGCGATAGGACCTTCCGTATCCCAAAATGCTGTCGTGCCTCAGCCCTCAAATCAAACCCAAGTGAGTCTTGAAGTCAAGCCAAGACTCATTGGGGATGGGGAAGTGGATGACCCTGGCCTTGAACAATGAGAAAAGGAACATGGGAAGGGAGGGATGTGAAAGCAACCGGAGTCCCTCTGGGATCTGTGAGAACAGACCTGCGCCGGCATATCCGGGAGACCCATTGGTGCGTTTGCGTGAAGGCCAACCCACATCCTGGGACGACACATCCCACGGAGAAAGGAAGTCTAGGTGGAAGCTACTGGCCCAGGAGACAAATTTGTTGGAGGGCAGAGAGTTGGATGTGCTATTTGTTGTTTGTATCTGTTGGCTCCCCAGCCGGCCCCCGTGGATTCATGATGGCATCGTATGGAGTGCAGAGCTGGTAAGAGAAAGGTAGCTTAGAGCACACCCAGTAACAGTCAGGGTCTGAGGCCAGGCAGCCTACGCCTGGCCCTGCTGCCCTCCTTAATACCCATGTGACCTGGTAGAAGTTACTTAACTTACCTGTGTGTACAGGTTCAGCATCCCTTAACTGAAATGCTTAGAAGTGTTTCAGATTTTGTATTTTTTCAGATTTTGGAATATTTCCATTATACTTATCAGTATAATTTTTGGATTTCTCAAATTCAAAAATCCAAAATGCTCCAATGGGCATTTCCTTTAAATGTCATGTTGGCACTCAAAAAGTTTCGGATTTTGGAGCATTTTGGATTTCAGATTTTCTAATTTGGGATGCTAAACTTGTAGTGTGGTATTTTATAAAAAAAAAAAAAAAAAAGAGAGAATGATTTTATGATTTTCTAATTCTATCATTCTCAGATCCTTGGCACAGGAGAAAAGAGACATAAGACAGAAGAAATCTAGTAAAGGCCCTGTGGTTGAATTTAAATAGGAAATATCAGTAAGCATTTATGATGTGTTTTATCTTTTAAAAAGAAAAGAACTATTTCTGAGAAAAGCCTAGAAACAATCACCAATCCAGGAGAAAGAAGCATTCTTCACACCCAGATGGTGCATTTGAAATACCATTTCCTACCGAAAAGAACCAGGAAATGCTTGATTCCAGGGCTGGTACAGGAAATAAATATACAAGATGAGACTAGCAAGGACATTATGAAAGACTCTTAGAGTCATGACAAAAGGACTCAGAGGCCAACCTGAAGAAGCTGCCACTGGCCAAAGTTGGGAAAATCTGAGCCATGAATGCAAATATATTTAAATCCATAGGTCCATACTAAAACAAACTAATTGGTTACCATTGAGGAATGCGAGAGAACCCATTCATTATTTTGAAAACTGATACAATTATAGCAAAAGAATCAAACATTTAACCTGTCTTTCTAATAAGGACATGTGCTTCGGGGAAACAAGAGTTGATGGCATGGGGAGGAAGTTTCTCTTTATAGCAGTATCCTTGCTAATAAATGAAGATGGAGTGATAGAATCAGAATGTCACCATTTTGCAATCCCTAATGAATTAATGACTGATTCATTAATTGAGAAGCATTGCTCCTCAATGGCTGCTAATGTCACAGAGAGGGAGACAGACAGAGAGAGAACCAGACATTATGTGCCTCCTGGCAGAAGAATACGCTACCACCTATGAAATAGTATTGATCAAAACAAATGAACCTGAATCTAATGAAGCTTCTAGATTCAAGTACCAACTTACAGGAAATACAACAGACTGAAGATCAAGTTAGAGGACATGAGAGGAGGCAACAGCAAAGCAGGAAGCCCCACAAAACAAACAACCTGGTTTCCTCCACAATTAAATTGCAAGAGGGAAAAGGGAGACAGAGGAGAGAACCTAGAGGGAAAAAAAGATTTAAGAGACAAATAGACCGATCACAATGTTTGGATTTTTCATGGATCCTGAGTCAAATAAACAAACTGTTGAAAAAATATGACATCTGTGAAACAATTAGAAATCTGATGATATTAATTATTAATCACTTTTGAGGTGATAATGCTATTATGGATATGTTTTTTTACAAATAAAGTCCTTATCTGATGCATCGTTGTATCAGATGCATACTAAAATACTTGCAAATAAAATAGGATGTTAAGGATTTGCTTCAAAATAAAATATGGGAGAACCCAGTCAAAAAATGGGCAAAGGACCTAAATAGACACTCCTCGAAGGAGGACACACAAATGGCCAACAGGTGCATGAAAAAATGCTCATCATCACTGAGCACCAAGGAAAAGCAAATTAAAACCACAATGAGATACCACCTCACATCTTTTAGAATGGTTATTGTCAAAAAGATGAAAGGTAAGTTTTGGTGGGAGTGTGGGTAAAAGGGAACCCTTCTACACTGTTGGAATGTAAATTAATACAGCCATTATGGAAAACAGTGTGGAGGTTCCTTAGAAAACTAAAAATGGAATTACCATATGATCCAGTAATCCTACCTCTGGGTATATATCCAAAGGAATTGAAAGCAGTGTGCTGAAGAGACACCTGCAGTCCTGCGTCCATTGTGGCACTGCTCACAATAGCCAGGATACGGAAGTGACCAAGGTGTCCACCGTCAGGTTAATAGATAAAGAAAACATGGAATATATACACGATGGACTCAGCCTTTAAAAGGGGGGAAATGCTGTCATTTGCAACAATGTGGGTGAAACTGGAGGACATTAGGCTAAGTGAAATAAGCCAAGCTTAGAAAGGCAAATATACCTCCACACTCCTTGTATGTGGAATCTACAAAAGTTGAATTTGTGGAAGTAGAGAGGAGAGTGGTGGTTACCGGAGGTCGGAGGATGGGACGGGAGTGGATGAGGAAGGGGGTGGATGGGGAAAGGGGAGATGTTGATCAAAGGGTACAAAGTTTCAGTTAGGAGGAACAAGCTTTAATGATCTATTGCACAGAATGGTGACTACGATACATAATAATGCATTGTGTATTTCAAAATTGCTAAAAGAATAGATTTTGAAATATTTTGACCACAAAAAAATGGTATCTGATAGATTCGTTAGGCTGATTTAATCATTCCACATTGTAATCATATATCAAAACATCACATTGTACCCCATAAATATATACAATTGTCAATTAAAAATAAAAATTAAAAATTTTGAAAGTATGAGATATAAATATTACTCAAAAAATAAACAGTATGGGAGAAAACAAGATTGGCTATGAATTGATCATTGTGAAAGCTGGATAATAGAAACATGGAATTCATTATATTATTCTCTCTACTTTTGTATATGTTCACTTTTCTACTACAAAAGGGGAGGGGAGAGAGAAAGGTATCATACATGGCAGTCCCCCAAACCATTAGCTATCGGAAGAAATGGCACGTGTACTCTTTTGTGAAAACTCCATCAAGCCCTCAGCAGGAGGCTTTGGGACTCCTCTGCCCCTGATTCTGCAGTTGAACCCCGAATGTATTGATCCCTGGAAGACCTCAGGGCCTGGGCTCCAGGGAGGGGTGATGCGGTACCCAGGGGATGCCTGGCCAAAGATGGCAGACGCGTAGCAGAACATGGGGTAGCCCGTGGCGCCACCTGGTGGCAGAGGACTCGATCTTTAGCATGTTTAAGTTATTTGGGGGGAACCTCCTAAATTGCTTGGGTGGTTTTGTAAGGGAGCTAGAGAGCCTGTGTGTACAGCTTGGGTAGAGCCAGGCAAATTGGGATTATTACTTGTAACATGACTCTTCCAGATGCACAGACTGGCAAGGTCTACAGAAAGTCAGGTGGCTTATTACTTACAAAAAGGTAAAAGTTTCTGGCACAAACTTGGAAGGACATTTTCTAGGTATTCAACTTGGCAGTCTCTGATAGGAAGAGAGAACCCAATGGCTTCCTCTATTCAAGGTCATTTAAACACTGGTGTATTTGGATGCTTGACCCCTGAGTAAAGCCCAGTGGTCCACAGAACAGGGCCCCTTTTTCTCAGCAAACGTTTCTCAAGCCAGTAGTGCTCAAACTTAGGAGGGCATCAGAATTGTTTGCTAAAATTACAGGTTCTGGGCCCTCCCCAAGCCCAGACCTTTGTGGGTGGACCTAAGAGAACCAGGTCCCTTAACAAACCCTCAGGCCTCCAGGACAGGCTATTCTCTGGCTCAAAGCTAAAAAGAAAAATGAGACCTTCCCATTGGTTCCAACTCAGGACATGTGAGGCCACCACGCCTCTGTCCTGTAAGACAGCAAATGCTCGCTCTGTGTCTTGATGGCGCTGGAGCCTCACAGCAGTGCGTACCTAGGCCAGGTGACGGTCATCGCAGTGAAACCAGTGCTTTGGCCCTTTCCCTGCTATCCTGCCCATCTGATTCAGAGATTTCCAAACTGCCCGGCTGCTGTTTCTTCCCATGGATCCAAGAGGGAGGAGGGATCTCCTTGCAGAAAGGTGACTTGGGGAGGGGATGGCGGATCATCCGGCCCCTTCTGTGTGCCCGAGACCTTCTGGAGGAAACACCAACTCCAGAGAAGACCCGGCCCCTGCCCCTGAGGGACTCGGTCTCCCCAGCCCTCTCCTCTACCCTCCCCTCCCCTTCCTGCTCTCCTGGCCCTGCCCTGGGCCATCCCAATAACTTCCTCTCTGTTCTTCCCAGCCTCCCCGCCCTCCTGGCTCTCTCCTGCCTCACCTTCTTCCTGCAACGAGGGGGTCTGTGCCACAGCTCTCCTTGGGCTCCTCTTTGCCTCCAGAGCAAAGTCCAGACCTCCTGACCTGACACCCTGCCCTGTGCCCTCCACACACCACATACCCCTCTCATCTTTGCCCCTGCCGGACCCTCAGCCAGGAGCACCCTCCCCCTGCCCCAAACTGTCCCTGGGGCCCCGGTCAAAATAAGCTGCTCTGTATCCACAGCGGGCTCCTTCTGGCTGTATATGGGGTTTATTGCATTCCATCATAAACCCTGGGTGTTGTTTGCATTCTATCCCTCCCACCGGAGGGAAGCTTTTTTCGGAAAATGGCAAGTCTCGTTCAGTTCATCTCTGTCCCTTCCACGGCGCCTGGCTCAGTGTGTGTTATGTGGTGGGTGCTTGTCGTGACCAAACAAATTGTCTTCCCCGGTGTTTGGAAAAGGAGAGCTTGATCTCTAAGCGTTCTTCGAGTGGTGCCTGCACTCATGCCAGCCCCCACAGGCGCCCAGAACGGATGGTGGAGGGTTGAGATGGAATCCCCACGTTGGGGCATGAAACAGTCAAGCCCCAGCAAGGCAGTACTTCCTTGGTAAGGGGACGGTGTCTCGGTCAGTTTGGGCTACTATAACAAATTAACATAGGCTGCGTGGCTTACAAACAGCAGGATTTATTTCTCGCACTTCTGGAGGCTGGAGGTCCAAATTCAGGATGCCAGCACGGCTGGTTCTGCCAAGGGCCCTCTTCTGGCTTGCAGACTGCAGACTTCTCTTGGAGGACAGAAGATGAGAGAGCTCTCTGGGGTTGCTTTTATAAAGGCACTAATCCCATCCATGAGGGCTCTGCCCACCCCGCTCACCTAAGTCCCACCTCCGAACACCATCACCTCAAGGGTTAGGATTTCAGCATAAGAACTGGGGTGGCAGGGGGCGGGTGTTGCAGATGTTCAGTCCATAACAGATGAGGAGCCTCTGTGGTGGCCCACAGGAATCTTCCAGCTAATGCCCAGCCAAAAAGAGCCTCCTCCCTACTGAGAACCCCCGCTGTGGCCCCAGAGGATGGTGTTTTCAGAGCCCTTTCCAAGGAGCTGCGCTGGCTGCAGATCCAGCCTCAGGCGCACCCCTTGGGCAGAAGTACAACCTCCACGCTCATTAGTCTAGGTGGGGCCAGATCCTGAGCCCACAGACAACTGGACGAGGAGGTCTCTGCCCTGGTTATACCTGCTCTGAATCCTAAGGGAGACCAGACCTGCCTTTCCTACACCAGACAGCCCCGGGAGCAGCCAGGAAAAAGGTCCTGGCCTCTCTGCCCGCCATGGTCTGCATCTTCCACTAATCCAAGCACAACTTCACGTGTGACTGACCCATTCCCCACCCCCTCCAGCCAGAAGCACTTCACACATTTGCTCAAAAAAGATCCACTTCTACAATGCTTAGTGAGCTACAGATTTTACTAACACCTCAGAGGGAAGACAGGGAAGACATTTCATATCACACACCACAAGGGGAAGCTTCATAAAAATCACCTTTAAAAATTCCCTCTTCCCTGCAAATGTCCTCCCGGGCATGAGCCAGGTTTTCTTCTTTTGTCCTTTCCCAAATTCTTCTATTGTTCCCAGCTCTGGCCTCTCCCTGAAACCCTATTGAGCACAAAGGGCACCACCATCTGCTGTAACTGATTCGTCCCTGGTGGGATGCAGGTCCTCGTCCTCCATCCGTACCCTAGGCTGCTTATCAAAATATTCCCCTTAAGTCTCCCCCACAAAAGGTTTCTTGGCAGAGGAGAGATGATACTATCAAGAAAATAAGCTAGTCTTGACAGTGGCACAATAATAATAAGTTATTTGAGTTTCTTCCACTAATCGGGCACTGTGTTGGGGACTGACATGCACTACTTCAGGTATTGCCTCCCAACAACCTTGTTAGGTAGGTGTCCCTGCTGTGTGATGATGAGAAAATTTAGTCCCAGAGAGACTGAGCAACTAATCCAAAGCCAAACAGCCAGTAAATCAACAATTAACACACAACCCAATTTTTTTTAAATGGCAAGGATTTGAATAGACGTTTCTCCAAAGAAGATATCAAACAGCCAACATACACACAAAAAGATACTCAAATCATTGGTCATTTTTCAGAAGTGCAAATGAAAACCATAATGAGATACCACTTCGCACCCACTAGGATGGCTATGATCTGAAAGACAGTTAACGTGTTGGTGAGGATATGGAAAAACTGAAACCTTTGTGCTGGTGGGACTATCAAATGACGTAGCAACTGTGGAAAATGGTTTGGCAATGCCTCAAAAAGTTATACTTAAAATTGCCATATGACTAAGTCCATATCTAAGGATATATGCAAGAGGACTGAATCCACATAAAAACTGGTATGAAAATGTTCACACAGCATTCCTCACCACAGCCAGAAACTGGAAACAACACGATGTCCATCACCCTGAGGAATGGATGAAATAAATGTGGTATATCCATAAAGTGGAATATTATACAATAAAAAATAAAACATTGATTCAGGTTCATGAAGATGAACCTTGAAAATATTATGCTAAGTGAAAGAAGACAAACACAAAAGGCCACACATTGTAGGATTCTGCTGATATAAAACGTCCAGAATAGGCAAATCCACAGAGACAGAAAATAGACCAGTGGTCGCTAGGGGCTGGGGGAGGGAGAATGGGAGTGACTGGAGTTTCTTTTGGGGGTGATGAAAATGTTCTGGAATTAGATAGAAGTGGTGGGTGCACAACCCAGTGAGTATACAAAGAACTACTGAATCATGCACTGTAAAAGCGTGGATGTTATAGTATTTGAATTGCATCTCAGAAAACAAAACCCAGCTGATAGAAAACCAGCCGAGTGTCCAACCCAAGCAATCAGCCTCTAGTGCCCTGCACCACTCACCATGCTGATTGCAGCCTGAGGGAACTTCACTGCTCACATCTGCTGCTGAGGGCTGAGGGAGGAGGCGCCACCCCCACAGGTAACTGGATCGAGGGTGGGTCCCTGGAATACCCACAGGCTGGCCGGAAACCTGTGACTTCAGGACGGTGGACTAGGTCAGTCAGCTCGCTCGTGCTCTCTCTCTCTCTCTCTCTCTCTCTTTCTCTCTCTCTCTCTCACTCATTTATGGCTCCAAGGGCTCTGTGAGACCAGTTTTGCTGGAATTCCTGTTTTGGGATTCCCATGACGTCTTTACAGTGACAGCTGCCCTTCACTTGGGCAAGCTGAGTTGGGTCTGTTGTTTGCAGGTTCTTTTCAGGCACTCGGGGGCTGCCAGAAAGGTCAAACCAGACTCCTTGTCACCAGCAGTCTGTGCTCGGACTCCTCAGACCACCTCCTGGTCTTTTTCTCAGGGTGGTGTCCACCTGCCTGGGCTGTGCAGGGGAGGCTCAGGAAAGGACCAGCCGGACAGTGTCAGAACTAACGCACGCCCAGGTACCCTGGTGTGCTGGGCTTGCCCGGAGCTGGAGCCTGGTGTGTGGTGTGCAGACAGGCACTTGGTCCAGGCAGGCCACGTGGGACCCTGGACTATGCCCTGCCCTTCCCTGGGGAGGGGGCGGGGAGGGAGGACCTCCTGGGAGATGCCGGTTCAGCGACCTCTCTGGTCAGGACCCACCGTTGGTTCTTCTTCAGGCACATCTCATCAGGACACCTCCTCCATTGTGGTGCTGGCTCAGCTTTGATCTGGGAAAATGAAAGGCCAGGCTGTTCCCTCTCCTGCTGCCAACTTTTGCAGCAAGAGTGAGACTTCACGGTCCTGCTGGCTCGAGCACAGTTCATTTCCCGGTAATTAAACAAGTGGAGATCAAAGCCAACAAATCGCCCCCATCTCTCGGC
>RJWJ010030191.1:0-20084 GCA_004363605.1 Indri indri | reverse complement strand
GTTGTTTGTACTTTTTTTAAAATCTGCACAGATCTTCCTCGAGTTTATTTGGCCTATCAGTACCATCTGACTTAATTGATCACTCACTTGGCCTTGATATTCTTTCTTTCTTTGGCATGTGGGTGAAGGAGCTCAGGAAATCTCACCCCAAAATATGACTCCTTGATATAAGAGTATTTTGAATTAAAGGCCCTTCCTTAGAGATCAACAGGCCCTTGGAAGGGACTTCCCCTCTATCTGCATAACCAGATGGACTCATAAAAAGAGTAGTGGACTTCCCTTCCCTTCCTTATTATTTCATTATTGTGGGGAAAAAAAAGATCAAGAATGCAACCAGATCTGGCCCAAATCATTTTAAACATAATACCTGTCTCTCAAGGTTAATTTAATTTGCAAAGAGAATCATTTACAAGTCAATCTGTTTCCCCCATCCATTCATCCTCCCTAGCAACCATTTATTGCCCCTAAACAGAATTACCTGTATTCCTCATCTCCGCCACCCCTCTAAAAGGAGTATATAAAAATATTTAGACACCACTGGGATATTGAGTAATCGCTCTGTGATTCTCTCTGTGTGTAAGGTAAATAAACCTCTTCCTCTTATTAATCTGACTTAATTGTCAGTTGATCTTTCAGCAAACTTTCAGGGGAAAGGGGAAGTTTCCTCTCACCCCCACACAGGTCAGCAGTCTTTTTTGGTTTTCCACCTACTTCGCAGGTTATGACCAGCATCCTTTTCCTGTTCCCTCACTTCTCTCTAACATCTTAAGTTATAATAACCCATAGCTTGGCACGTGGGATCTTGCCATCTTTACCACACTCTCCTGTTGACATATTTTATTATCATACAGTAAAAACCCATCGGTGTGCTGAAAACTACTTAAGTATATATCTGAGCTCCCTCCCAAGCTTCAAAGTCATACATTAAACTACCTACTTGGTTTTCCACTTAGGTGTCTAAGACACATTATATAACTCAAATGTAACTCATTTAAAATTTAACTCTTAACTCTCCCTTCACATTGTTCCCTACCCTCAGTCTTCCCAATTCATCCAATGACATCTCAGCCTTTTATTTGCTTCTGTTACCGGTGCAGATCCTTGGGCCCTCCATGTAATAGAAACTAACAAGAGACCAAATGGGAGTCATAGGCAAGACTTTATTGGGGTTTATGTTTGAACATAAAAGAAGCAGCACAAAGGAAAAACCCTCAGGTTGCCTCTTCAAGGGGAGTTCTGGGAGAGTTTTAAAGAGGCTTAGACAGGAAAAGAGTAACATGTCAGCACGTGGAGGTGGAGATTTTTGTTGCACCTGCATAGTTCTATTACATGCGTCTTCGTATGTTGCATATCTTATTAGCATGTTAAATCTCCACCCCTGGGTGTGATTCGTATCACTAAAATGAGATTATAATGAGGGAAACGACAGGGTAAGGTCAGGGTAGGGGTCCCTTTCGGCTTTGTAACAGAGATACAGGTTGGATAAAGGCCAATGGAATGTTTTATAAGTTGTCTCTCAAATACTCCCACCCTTTCTGGGAATTAAAACTTTCATTCCATCCCAAGGCCAGTGATCAAAGGGACAGAAAAATATTCTTTGATGTTTGTTCTTTATTATCTTAAAACAGAGTTGTCCAGACAAGGACAAGGACTACAAGGTTGTAGTTACTGGAGATAAGGTGACGGTGGCCGAAGACCCAAGACCAAAAACACCAATTACAGTTAAGCAACGATAGCCCAAAGCTGCAACATGACCCTGGTCAAGCAGGCCTGAGCCCTACTGCCTAAAACCCGCTTTTAAAAAACCCTGTATTTCTGATTACAGGGAGGATGGTAGTCTTTGAGACATTAGTCCATTACTGTCCTCATTTGCCAGCAAATTAATAAACTTCTCTTTCCTTTTTCCTCAAACCACTTGTTCTCGTTCTTCATTCTCATTGATTCAGCAGCAGAGACAAGTACCGAACTTTCGGTAACAGCTTGACGTGGTTACATCTTGATAGGTCTGGTTTTGTGTGGCCAAGGTCCTTATTAACTAGTGTTACCATCTTGTTTTAGTGGTCTTGGAAAACATTCCTTAAGAGACAATTTGGCCCCCTCCCTATACGGGTATGGGCTGCATTGCAGAGGCTGGCTAGGAGGTCATTCACCTTTGCTGTTCTTCTACAGTTAATCGGGCTGGGTCATGCAGCCCCATGTTGCCTCCCTTGGTCAGAAGTGAGGCCCGAGTTCTCTCACTTCCATCAAAAACCTTGGGATCATTTTTGTTTTCCCTCTTTCTCTTCCATCCCATATCTAATGTATGAGAAACTCGTGTCGGCTTTTCCTTCAAAATAAATTCTAATTTTGATTTTTCATCACTAGTGTCTTAGCTAGTTTGCCAGCTTCCACCTTTACACTCCCCAACACACAGATACACACATAGCAGCCAGAGGGACCTTTGAAAATCCAGGTCAAGTGTTGAAATTCTTTTCCTCAAAACACTGCAATGGCCTTCCACTTCAGAGTTAAAAATTATCACAATGGCTAGACAGCCCCATATCATCTGTGTCATCTGTATTGTCTTTCTCATTTTCTCTTTCACTCAATATTATTATTTTTTTTAAATCATGAAAAGAAAATAAACACTGAAAACACTGGAGACCTTGATTTACCATGACCATAATATATCCTATTTTGGGTATTTTGTGTTGTTTGTTGCCTCTGTCTTTAACAACTTATGTTTCCCACGTAGTTTCATGACTAACATTCGCACATCTATCTATATTCAAATGCTACCTTCTTAATGAGGATTGTCTGACTTTCCACTCTCCCACGTACCACCCCCGTAACCATACACACACACACACACATACACACACACACTCACATACATGTACTCTTCATTCTACTTTTCCTGATATATTTTCATATGGGTATTTTTTCATATGAATATGCTATATAATTTAACTATACTTATCAGTCATTGTCAGTTTCTTTCCATTTAGTATGTTTTAGTATCTCAATTGTTTTTATTTCATTTGCTAATATGTGCCCAGGCCCCAGAGCATTGCTTGGCATATAGATGTTCAAAATTATTTGTTTCACAAATAAATGTAGTTTTTGATGGCTTCATGAGTGAAGGCTCAGAATCATAGTGCAGATTACATTTTTATATTTTCTTTTCCAAATGTCTAAAGGCATCCATTAATTAAAAAATATATATTTCTTTTTGCATCTGGAAAAAGAAGACAGGGTATTTTTTGAGGGATGGTAATAAATGAGGATGGTATAGCTTTTATACTGGATTTAGGCTGAAATAAACGGATTTGGCATTCACTATGTCCATAAAAAGAATTCCTCTCTTTCTAAAGCTATGTTCTCAGTCTTTCTGTGTGTCAGCCCTGGTCCTCCTCATGGCCTATCAAAACTGTATTTTTTGATATTTGTTTTTAACAGTTTGGAAATTGATTATGCTAATAGAAGTTTGCTTCACTAAAACATAAGGAGTGCTGTCCAGTTTCCATTTTACAAGGAGCGTCTTCCCCTATATCATAGAGATATACCTGACCATCCCTCCTTGTCATAGCTCTCATTATTATGTGAATGATCAGAATCTGATCTACCTTTCTTTTTCTTTCCAATTGGAAATAGGATAATAATAATAATGATAAGTATGTTCTCAACCTCAGGGTGTTTTGAGGTACCTTAAAATTATTTAAACTAGGCAAAGCAGAAAAATAAATTCAGAAGTGTAATGCAATCCAGAGTGTTTTTTAGCCAACCCATCTGTGCCTCACGGGGACATGTTTCTGCAAAGTTGCTTGATACATTGGTATATTCACATTCCTGGCTAATGGCTTTGGGGTTTTGCTCTAATTTGACATGTCTGTAATAAGCCCGAGTTTACCAACTGATGAGTGAATTAATAGAAAAGAAAGAGCAAGTGCCAACTTAATAAAATCAAAAAGCTACCAACAGAGAAAAGAAGTACTTTTCTTTTTAAGTCTAATTTGGGTTGTTTACAAAAAAATTAGAGTGAGGATTTTTTTCTTCCTGCTTGCAGCTCAAGAGATAAATAACTCCAACTACCAACAATTCTCCTTAATTTTTTCTTTACTTTATGTTGAATGAGTAAAAAATTACCCAATATGGACGTGAATTACAGGTTGCTTTAGCAATTCCCAGGGAAGTGAGCTATATTCCCCTTTCCCTATACTGCTGTGGTATATTTCAAGGAAGTACAGAGATTAATCGAGTGAAGACCTTTGGCAAAAACATCTTTATTGCTGGGAGTTTATAGAAGTATTTTTAAGCTGCTTAAAAGTTAATATCCTGAAATTAAAAAAAGTGTACATATAGAATGAACTTTGACAGACTTATTATAATTGTTTGACTAATGAAAAGTAGTATTCTATGCCACAGAGGGAAAAAAAATCACATTTTTGTCCAAGCCATCATTTTACGGCAGAGAAAATCCATCCACAGATATCCCAATATAAATGGAGTAATGAGTATCACAGTTCCATAGATATATGCAGGTAGCATATGCCTACCACGTCGATGATATCATAGGAGACACTGTAGTACATTAATAGAGCATGAACTTTGATATCAGACTGAGAAGGATTTATAGTACTATTCTCCCATGTATTCATTGTGGGACATTGGGGTAAGACTGAAATCTCTGAGTCTCATCAATAAAACTAAAGTATCAATAACTATTTATTATGTTATGGCATTTAACTATAATAAAAATAACAATACTAATTCAATAATATATTCCAAGCACTCCTCTAAGCATTTTACATGGATGAATGAGCCAACAACTCTGAGTATAATAATATTATTATACCCATTTTATAGATTAGGAAACTGATGGGTAGGATATTAAATAACTCCTTTAAAGTCTCAAAGTTCATAGCAGATGATTGAGTTATGATTCGCATAGATAGTCCCATTGCAGAGCTTACATGATTAACCATCATATTGTGCTAAAACCTAGAGGACTTAAAGCTTTAGCTGGTCATGAAATTAACCCATGTATAGCACTTAATAAAGTTTCTGACGTGTATTGTATAGAAAGCTTTAATTATTTATTAATCATATTATCCTCATTATCATTATAATTCATATTTGTAGCAATATTATTTTATTATAATATCTTAGGCATTTTTTTCTCCATTTACATACTTGTCATGTCCATGACTAACTCTGGGAAAAGGAGCAGAAAATTGTGGTTTGAGGAAGATTTCTTCAATTACAGCAAAATTTCTGCTATAATAAGTATAAACCTATTTATTATTGTTTAATACATTGGTTTTATATTACACCCTTTTATGATTTCCTAAATCTGTAGAGTTTATTCTATAAATAAGATGGGACTCAAATGACATTTGACTTTATAGACATACATGCACCCACACATTTTGGTTTCCATTTCAAATTATAGTCGCTTCTTATAGGATGGAAGCAATAATGATGGTGTACAATGTGATTGCTAACATAGATTTGTACCAATTCTCTTGCTCAGGATAATTGGATTATAAAAGTTCTTAGTGAACATAGGACTATGCTGGATGCTATGTTCTGGAGATACTTTTGTAGGTCTCTTTCTCCCTGTCCATCATCTATAATTGATCGATCATAGATGGCAGATCTGATGGTAGAAAACAGGAAAAGAAAAATTCTTTCTCTAGACATTCTTATATATTAATTTCAATAATACAGTGAAACAGAGTACATGAGAAAAATATTATTTTCATTCTTACTATCCCCATAAAACAAAGGCTCATTTATGCTTCAGGCTTGAAACTTCTCATTATCTAGGACCATTGAAAGTAGATGAAAGTGATCAAGACAAAAAAGAACTGATGAAATGCTTTAAGTTCCAAGTTACATGTGTGTATAAGCTGTGAATAAAGCTATATTTCACATTTGATTTTAAAATTGCTATTGGTAGTCAATATTTCAATTATACATTATTTTCCTAAAAGAAAACATTTGGGTTATAACTCTCAGAAGCTAACAGGTGTCAGAGACAGTATTTTAATTGACAACCTTCGTTTTGATAAATTTTATTAGGAAAGAAAAAGGAATATAGAGAAAAATTGGATATGGAGAAGAAATGGAATATTGTCATAACTTTGGACAATGCTAGATCCTAATAGGGACCAGAGTATTAAACCAAAATAACCCCACCTATTAGATCAAAAATCTGGGTGGTAGAGGCATAATAAAGCTACCCTTTAACAATTTATACTCAAAGTATAGTAAAATTATTTTAATTGCTTAAAGTGATTTGTCTCTGAAAAAATAGAAGATATCAGAACTGAAAAGGGAGCTAAGATATTAAAACCAATGAATATATAGAGCAGAGGGAATTAGAGAGTCTTCTGTGTCTTGACGAGTGTGTTCCTCTTGGTTCTGGATAAGTGTTAAAGTAAGACAGGAAATAGGATGTAAAGGAACTAACCTAGATTTTGACATTTCACAGTTCTGTTAGCTTATGTTAGATTCTGAATCTCAGTGTACTAATCTATAAATTAGAAAATAGTACACACTTTATAAACATGCATGAAGCTGAAAATAATATATATCATACATGAACTATAGTCTCTGCCCACAATATACAATAAACACCTGTTACTACTGCAGTTGTGACTTTTGTTATAATAATAATGATTATAGTGATTATTATAATAATAATTATAATGTTCCTGAGCTGAATCTTTTTATTTTTCCTTTATTACCAGGCAAATGACAGCATATATTTTTCTTCCCTGTTCAAGGATCAAGGTTAGTATTATAGCTGCTTCTTGGGTAGGAATAGAAAAATGTAAAATCATATTAAATAATACTTATAATGTTTAGGTTAATCTCAGACACACAGATAGCCTCTATATACACATACAAATATGCATATACAAACATATATTTCTTGAGTCCATACAAAGAAACGAACTTAATAACATGGGGAATACATTTTGTCCATGCATGTACTAAACACATGATGAAAAAAATAGAAAAAGAAAATAAGCAGTTATATTCAACTCATTCTAAATCCTCTCTTTTCACACTCTATTCATTAAAAAGGCATAAAAATGTGATAATATTAGAAAACACAGCAAGATCAGTTAATGTGAAACCACACAAAATCCCTAAAAGACAAGAATCAAGCAGGATTATATTGTAGAAGAAAGATACAGACCAGGAAACCAAAAGGTAGAAGTGGAGACAAAAGAGCTGAAGAGCCCAAGGTGGTAGGTTTAGAAAGCAAGTAGGGAATTTGTATCAGTGTCCTGTGGCGGCTATACTAACTTATCACAAACTTGGTAGCTTAAAACATCAGAAAGTTATTCTTTCACCGTTCTGGGGCTCAGAAGTCTGAAATCAGTATCACCAGGCTCAAATCAAAGTGTCATCAGGGCCACACTCCTTCTGAGTCGCTACAAAAATATGAATTATGTTTTGCCTCTTCCAGCTTCCAGTGACTGCCAGCATCTTTGGCTTGTGACCTTATTACTCCAGTCATCAAGATCAGCATATTCAAATCTCTCTCTGGTTCACCTTTATGTCACTTTCTCCTCTGAATGTCTGTCTTCTCTATTTTTGTCTGTATCAAATCCCCTCCTGCCTCTCTCTTACTTGTGATTGCATTTAGGGTCCACACAGATAATCCAGGATAATATTCTACTATCAAGACCCCTAACTGAGTCACGCCCAAAAAGACCTTTTTTTCCCTTGTAAGATAACATTTGCAGATTCCAGAGAGTAGGACCTGATATCTTTGGGTGGCCATTATTCAGCTGTGTACCCAAACTAATTTAACCAAGATTACTATTACTATGTGCACCACAATGGAACTATTGGCAAGTGGCCATAATGAAGGAGCATTGTCCAGAATTTAAAACTGTTAGAAGTTTCCAAATCAGAAGGGTCCACTAAATGCAAAGCCATGCTAATAAAAATAAAACTACAGAGAAAAGTTTTACAACATCAAAGATAAAGCAATATTCCAAAGCATCCAGAAGTGAAAAACACCCCTACACCCACACTCACACCTACACACAAACAGCATTTATAAAAATCAGTGAGCATTAAATTGACTTAAGCTTTTTTTAAAATTTATCTCACCGAATTAAAGAAGACAACAAAGCAATTTTTGCAATGTTTAGAATATTCTAGGACATTTAGAATATGAAGAAGTCCTACAAATAAAAAAGAAAAAGACACACAATCTATTTATAATGAAAAAGACAAAATTCTTCAAAAGACATCTCACGATAGTCTATCAAAGTAGCCAATAAGCATATGAAAAGATGTTGAGTATTATTTCTTATTAATAAAGTCAAATGAATGCCTTAATGCAATATCACCTCAAATGCCAAAGATTGGCTACATTTAAGAAGACTGAGTATCCCAAGTGTGACCAATATTTGGTGCAATGAGAACTCCCTTCTATTAATGATGGGGGTGTAAAATGGTGAAACCACCTTGGGAATCTGTTTGCCAATATCTACTAAAGCTGAACAAATGCATATTCTATTGTGAGTGATTTTATTCCAAATGATATTCCCAATAAAATGTGTACCATAAGATCTTTACAAAAATTTTTATAATGCTGCGAAAGCTTCAAAATGGCATCATAGACAAATGTCCTAGATTAAAATGGATAAAGTAATTGTAGCATGCTCATGTAAAGAAATGTTATTCAACATTGAGAACGACAGATTACAAGTACTCATGAAACAATATGGATAAATTTTAAATATGCTGACAAAGAAAAGCCAGGCACAAACTAGCACATTTATAATTTTATTGATATAAATTTTAAAAGCTAACATATAGCGTTACAATTCAGGGAAACGACTTCCCTCAGTAGTGCTGTAACTAGAAGAAAGCAGGAGGGAGGTAATAAGATGTTCAGACTATGCTCTTTCTTGATCAGTATAATGGTTCTATCTCAAAATTTGTAACACTGCATTTTCATGCTGTGTACATTTTCCACATGGCTTCATAAAAAGAGTTACACAAAATCATGTGCGAGAAACTAATAAAAGTGATTTTTTTTTAGTCATGCAAGGCCCAAGAAAGTTGTTAACTGAACAATCATTTTTGAAACAGTTGATAGAATATTCACTAACACAGAAAGAAACATGATGCAGAAGAGGGAAGTAAGAAATTAGAAGCTATGACTAAGAACTCAATTAGCAAAACATATGAAAATAATACACTGTAAAGAAAATTTTCAGTCCATACTGAAAACTATTTTACAAGCAAAGGCTTTACGTCTGTATTACAACAGGGCAGGATGGTGTCAGTCGTTACACTGTATAATACATGAATTCATTTAGTCAATCAAAGAAAAAATTAGCATGCTTTCTGAGTTGGTGAAATATTAAAAATGTATTAGATAAGTGCCAGTTTAATTTATAGAAAGATTAAATTATTCAGGCTGAATAGTTCTTTGAAAGAGTTTGTAATTCTCTGCCCATTGTTGTAAGGGGGTTTCCTTACTCCAATACTATTATCCATATGCATAACTGTCAATTATATAATAGCTGGATATATGGTATATTTACAGTATTATGTTTAGTGAAATTAATTTGCAATATGCCTATTTTGTTGGAGCTTATTCTGCACATGTGAAAGATAATTTTATACTACCATTTTGTTTTTAGAAGGAGGAATTTCAGCCATAAAACTACCAGGCTATACCTTCCTGGACTTTAAGGCTTTGTTGGTCTTTGTTAGGTCTATGGTTGGTCTTTAAGTCACTCTAATATACATGACTGGGATAACTCGCAAGGAATTTACTGCAGCCTGGGTTGTATTTATATTGTTTTCAATAAGCTTTTCTTGAACTATGAAGACAGAGCAAGTTTGATTGATTAAAGCCCATTATTTTTCTTGAGCCTCAAGCAAATATTCCAGGACTGTTTGATTTTGTATGTTTTCTATTATCAGCCCTTAAATTCCTGTCTATTTCCCTTAAGGTATCTGTAATAAAATTTACCAGTTATTTAGTAGTCACTGAGGTACCTTGTACAGCTTTCCCTAACAATTTAATCTAATCCTGGTGTTAGAATTCTAAAGGCCCCATGAAGCACAAATTGCTATTTTTGAGGCCAGGTAAATCATTCTTTGTGCTATAATAAAGTTTGTTAGTAATTTTAAGCAGGCTAGATAAACTTCTAAGAAAATCCTCTGCTGTCATTTACTTGGCTGGCCTTTTTATATTGTCATCAATGAGATGGATGTATTATTCTGTATTCATAAGGCTAACATTTTAAGTTTTTTACTATTTAATATGTAATGTTGATATTTATTGATTTTAACATTTTTAAAGTTTTATTAAATATAATATCATTATTCAAATGATTAAACATAGTCCCTAGACCTCCATTTAAAAGGTAAAAATAAACTATTGTTTTGGGTTTATGCTCATATAAATAATTTCTTGTTTATTAGCCTGCAATTGACCTTGATGATTGAGTTTGGTGAACTTTTTACTGGTCAGGGATTCAGTTTCAGAACACATGATGGAAAAGAGAGAAAAAGCAATGTTAAATCTTCGGTGATAATTAAGTTCAGTAAATAGTCTTAACATGTGGTCCAGGTGAAAATGGGAATCATCGTGTTCTACAACAGTTATCGAAAATATTAATTTTAAGTCAGTGGTAGAAGTTGTTCAGTTATTTATATATCTGCTCTGTGACAGGCACTTTGCCCATAGATTAGCTCACTAAATCCCCTCAAAAGCCATGTGAAGTTGCTATAATTACCCATAGTGGTAGAAGATGTATTTTTATAATCAGATCTAACAGTATATTTCATAAAAGGTATCAGAGTTGATTAACTAGAATCAATTATAATAAGCATAGTTACAGAAATGTCAAGTTTTTCTAAGACCTGAGGTTTTTAACTCAGGTAAAAGGTAATGTTGGTGCTCAGTAAACTCTCCTACCTAAGCTATCACATTGCACTTTTACTAGGATATAGAAATCAGCAGAGTGTGTCTACCTCTCTAATGATTAATCTATTTTTCTGATACCCAGATCTCCCAGTGTGAGAGCTCCTTGAGGCCAGAACAAATAACACATATGTGTAATATATGTATGTGTGTGATATAGATAGATAGAAGTATACGTACAGCTATGAAAACCTGTCTTTCTTGAAGTGTATTGATAAAGAAACAAAGTTTTTCAAAGCTGCTGTGAGTCAGAATAAATATTATATAATAATCAGAAATGTGAATTTTAGGTATTAGGATACTGGCAAATAGTCTACTTCACAAGGTTTCATACTGTAAAATATCTATCTATGTACACCATCTGCCAAGTTGACTCTAAGATGCCAGATAGCTTTTCTAAGCAAAAGGATAAACATGGTCCAGTTTCCTAAATACACCCTTAAATTGTATTTTGGGGGAGAAAAACCATGTAGTTTAACTGCTAAGTAATTCACGTTTGTTATATCAAAACATTGTGCATAATTAAGTAGAATAAATGTTCCCCATGTGTTTTAAAGCATAAGATGGACAAGCAAAGGAAATTCCTTGTGTCAGGGGACATATTTATACCACTGAGGCCCTCAAGAATACATGTTTATGCTTCTCTGTCTTTATAGTAACTTGCTTAGAAAGTATATGGTGCAAGGCCTTGAAGGTTTAATCATTCACTGTCTTTTGTTTTTTGTATTTTTAGTATTTCATATTTTGTGGGTATCTGGGAGAAGTTTAGCTGGCTGTTTTGGCTCAGGGTCTCTCATGAGGTTGCATAAAAGCTATTGGCCGGAGCAGCAGTCTTTAAAGAGATGACAGGGCTGGATGTTCTTCTTCCAAGTTCACTCATGGCTGTTAGTGGGAGGCTTCAATTCTTCCCACATGGGCCTCTCCCAGAGCAAGTGATCCCATAGCAAGAGCAAAAGAGACATAAAGTGAGAACATGCCTACAATGAGAGTGGCAATATTTTTAAAAATAAGCTAATTTTGGAAATAATGCCCTTACTTCTGCCTTGTGCTATTGGTGCAATGCAGGAGGGGAATGCAAATGGTGTGACTATCAGGAAGGAGAGAACATTGGGGGCCATCTTCGAGGCTGACTATTAGATACGTCGTTCCCAATAACTCACTTATAAAGAAGGCAAAGTACAGACCAGTAGGGACAAGGTCAGTACATGCATACATACATATATATGTGCGTATGTATATATGCCAGTGTGTGTGTGTGTGTGTGTGTATATATATAATTTGTATTTGATTATTTTTCTTCTTTATGTAACTAACAGAGGTAACCTACCTTGTTAAAAATTATTTTTCTTCTTTTGGTTTTATTTTTGGTGATTTGCTGTTCAGTATCAAGCACAATCCCAGCAACCCCATGAATTCTCCAACTTTAATAAGGTTCCCAGGTACCCGTATAATAGCAACTTTCAAACAAACTAATTAAATAAAAGAAAATATATCCACAATAGAAGAAAAATAAAAATAGAAAGCTCGTGCAGAGATCAAAACTGTAATTATTTCTAGGACAGACACTTTTGGATTTCATGCTGCTAAATAGGTTAAAGAAAAAACTTGGATGGAAGAATTCTGAAATATTATCGAAAGAGGCCTCCAGCCAAATATCCCAAACTGTGAATTCATCAGATTGAAGCCAACTAAGCAAGAATTAAATAACTGTATGGATCCCTCAAAGGACTGCTTTTTGGTAATTGTGACTTGGCATGTTTTTCCTTTATTTAGTTCAGGTATCAATGATGATCTGACAATTACAGTTATTGTGGATTTAGTCTGTTCAAATAAAATAGAAATTCTGGGTTTAATTATAATAGTGTTTTCATAATAATACATGATTTGTTGTTTCTAAAATGAGCAAAAGTAAATTATTAAATATTGAGATTTTCCTATATTCTTCTTTTTAATTCCTAATAGCAAAATACATTCTTTTGTGAGATACTCAATAAACTGTTATTCTACTAAATAGTTGGCTTCTGATGTTTTCAGAAATTTGGAAATTCAAATTCAATTAGTAGCAATCTGTTAAGAGTCTTGAAAATCTTCAACAATGGTAGTAAATGGCACAGGTTTTATCTCTGATCTATCAGTCCTGAAAAGGTAAATGTAATAATGATTTCAATATTTTGTAAAATTGAATAAGTCTTTAAAATATATTTTCCAAAATTCACTTCTTAAAGCAATGCTATTTGATTCTATTTCCTATTTTTCATTTGATTTTTTTATTTCTCACGTGTCCCTGACTATAAAATAGAATTAGGTAAGAAACTTTCCAGAATAGTACAATGAAGTAAAACAAAGTAGAAGATATCAATAAAAGAAAGGGAAACTTACATTTCCCTTTTGTACCATGTATGAAGTGCCATCACTTGAGTTTATTTTCATTTAATTATCTCAAAAGCTAATAAGCTATGAATTTTATTTTGTATTTTACATAATGAAACTGGGACTCAAAGCAGTGTGGGTGGTAATTTATTCATTTTCACAACGGGAGGAATGAAGAACCTTGGAGTCAAGATCAAGTCAATTTGACATCAAGCCCTTGTGTGTTTCAGAACAACATACTCTGTTTTCTGAAACATTGGTCGATTTTTGATTGTTTGTTTGTTACGAAAAAAAAAAAAACAAAAATCTGATGAAATTTCCTCTGTTACATTTTGGGAACATGAATTGTAAATAATTCCCTGCACTAATATAAAATTTTCCTTACATGATAAGAGTGGCTCACTATGTCTTGGCTGTACAAACAGTGTGGTTTATGCTAAACACTTGCTTTACTTCTCAGAATCTGGATTTTGGAACATGCTAGGCAGAGGGTGCCTACCAGACAAGCTCCCAAAAAAACACTGCACACTGAGTCTCTAAAGACCTTCCCTCGTAGACAACATATCACACATATTGTCACAATTTGAAGCTGGCTGAATTAAACATGTTCTATATGATTCCACAGGAGAGGATTCTTCGAAGCTCACACCTGGTTTCTTCTGGAGTTCACTCCATGTGCCTTTTCCCTTTGCTGATTTTGTTTTGCACCCTTTTGCAAGTCAGTCAAGAGTACATCTATGTGCTAAGTCCTGTGACTTCCTAATGAATTATCCAACATGGGGATGGTCTTGGGCACTCCCAACACAATGTGAAAAAAATAAAGGAAAGGAAAAAATCAGCAATAAAATATTTCCAAGGAAAAATGATGGGAATGTGTCAGTAACCAAGGATTATGATTAGCAGAATTCTACACCTAAAGAAAATTAAAATGCTGAAGAATAATATCACAGAAAACTGTATGGGTACTATAAAAGTTTCCTTGTCCCTACTATTTGTCTAGCTATGTGACCATGTTATTGTAGTAGTTTCTTAACATATTTCCTGACCACTCCTTATTCCTGACCATGAAAATGGATCTAGGTATGCACGACTATCCAAACCTCCCAGCATCCTTCCCTACAAATTGCACAGGTATGATTTAAGCGCCAAAGGTGAGACATTAAGCATATATATGGATCTATAATTATTGGTGGAATACAGAGGTTGTAGCCATCCTTCAGAGAAAAATTGGGACATGAGACAGAAAATTCTGAAAATGTTCAAGTGCTGGATTTATGTCCAAGAGGACAAATAGGATAAGAGAAGGGAAAGGTTAATGGAGTAGATGGAGGAAACGTTAAGCCATTATGGTACAAATTCAGATTTTACCAATTTGTAAGAATAAACAAGCCAAACAGACAATGAGAGAATGCAGTGTGGATGAGTTGGTTGGAACTGGAGTTCAGTTTTAAAGGCTAACTTTTGGCAGATAAGGGAGTACCAGGTAGCTGAGGAATAGGAGTGTGATGGAGTGGGATATTGGAAGAAGCTTTCTTTTGTAATTTCTTATTTTCAAATACATAGGAGTAGATAAGGGACATTTACATTAAAATATGTCAAAATAGCATCTAGCCTGTGGACAAGAAAATAGTAATTTCTCTGGCAGAGAAGCCAAAATTTACAAGAAATGACATTTCACAGATACGAAGTGCATCCTAGTGACAGGCTGGACATACTAATGAACAAAAATGGGACTTTTATAGTAAAGAAATAGTGCATTAGACACAGACAATTTCATTCAAATGGTTTCAATCCTTCGCCTATGCTTAAAACAGTGGCAGATTAAATAAAAACATTTTAAACTTCAAATCTTAAATATTTCACACATTACATCCTAGAAAAACCTAGACACAAAGAACCATACTGAAGGTAGAAACAGAGTTTTTTTTCCTATTCTTAGAGTGTGTTTCTTCTCTCAAAAATGTGAAGGAATAGGGAAATTATTTCAGCATGGAATGGATATGAAGATATTAAGTATCTCTCTCTCTCTCTCACTCTCTCTCTCTCTCTCCCCCCCTCCCTCCCTCACCCCCAACCCCATGGCAGTACATAATGTAAATGTGTAAGTGTGCATTTCTTCTTCAAAATACCTTAAACAGTTACATACACATGGGTATATTATCTTATTCCATTCCATTCCATTGTTATCTTAATAATTTTCTTGATGTAAACAATTATGTACATTGAAACAAAACAAAGAGCATTCTCTAAAACTTGAAAATATGGAGTACAAAACCCAAAAATCTAGTTAATTTTTAAAGCATGAGTCTGAAGTAAAGGGCAATTTTATTAAGGTGATGATAATCAGTTGTAAAACAGCACTCATTAAACTACATGATACGATTTCTCAAGGGTCAGGGAAGAGGAAAGGTAATAAAGGCCAAACTTGAGAATCCTCGGTCACCCTTGGCAGGTAATTTTAATGATCCCTTGAACATTATTATATCACTGAAAATAACAATGATTCTTAAGCAAGAATGATTGAAACGTTCAAAAGAGAAAAACCTACTACTAATTTCTTGCCTAGCATCTGAGAGAATTCCTCTTGTATATTACACATGTCATCAATAACAAAAATATCTTTACAGTGTTCTCTCCCTGATTCATTGTAACAGGCTAAGCAAAATGTAAACAACCAATGTTGGAAAACTCAGAATCTAGACATATAAAACTTCCTGCTATAAAAGAAAATGTTGAACTCATTAGATTGAAGCATTTAACTTCAATCTTAGGTATAGACTATCAAACAGATGGTTTAGAAAAACAAACAAATAAACATTAAATAGGAAACCAGAGATTCAAGGTTTATAAGGATTCACAAGGAATACATCTTGTAAAGTTAATCTTATTTCCTTTATTGAGAGATCAAAGGAATTGCCTAGAGGATGCATTGTGACTCAGAGTATTATTGTCTTATTCAGATATCATTGCTGTTAAAGCAAAATAAAAAATGTGGAAGGTGGTTATGTTCAAGAAGCATTAGAAAATTAGAAACTGTTTTATATATATAATTAATACCAATAAATACTATTGATAGAATCCTTAATATTTATCAGATACATTTTCCCATGTTTTGGAGTTTAGAGGGATAACATTCTTGTCTAACTTCATACATCTAATAAATGACAGAAAGTTTGCAAAAAAAAAAATTATGTTAATTGGCATCATTGCAAAGCAGAATTTTCTGGGCATTCTAGTTTTTCTTAGCCTCTACCCCATGCAATATAACTTAGCAGAATATAGAAGACATATGCATGAAGTTGAAACTGTATGAAACATGATATACACTAGAGAGCAAAAAATGTGTGAAGAAATGAGATATTTTGGATATTAGGCTTTAAATAATATTAATAGTTATAAATGTGAGAATATGAGGTTTGTTTTGAATTCTTAAAAATGAATTAATTTATTCTAAGTATACGAGGATGGTTCAATATTTTTAAATTAATTAATATAGTCCAGCATAGCAATAGGCTAAAAAGAAAAATCATATGATCACATCAACTGATGCAGAAAAGCATTGACAACTTCAATTCATGATAGAGAAACTAGGAATAAAGAGGAACTTCCTTAACTTTATAACCTCAAAAAAAGGCAGCTAACATAATACCTAATGATGAGATACCGGATGTTTTGCCCTCTCTAAACTCTAAGGATATCTTTCTTCTCTTACCATTTCTATTCAACAGAACTAGAAGATCTAGTTTGTTCAATGATTGAAGAAGAAAGCAGAAAATGTATACAGATTGGTAATGTGAAAAATATATCTTTCTTTACAGATGGCATGATTATGTAGAAAGCAATTTAATTGTCCAACAATACAATTTTTAACAACAAAAAATAAAAATTTTGGATAGAAATATAACAAAATATGGATCTGCATGCAGAAAACTACAAAACATGAATGTAAGTTATTAAAGCAGGTCTAAATAAATGAAGAAATAATTTGTGTTCATGGATTCAAAGACTCAATATTGTTAAAATGCCAATGCTTCTCAATTTGATCTATAGATTCTTTTTTCCCATGTATTGGCTGTTCTTTCCTGTTTCTTTGCTTGGCTTATAAATTTTGGTTGAAAATGAAACAGTATAGATAATATAATGTGGAAACTCTGAAAATAAGAATTCTATGCTCTCTCCAGGGATTAGTTTATTGAAATTTTTATAATATATAATTTCAACAGTATAAGAGCAAATGACTAAAACTTAGGACCAGGAGAGATATTTTTGAGAGGAGTATTTTATCACTGACATGTGTTTTTTGATGTATTGGCACTTGGAGATAATAAAAAGCAGTCTAAATTTAACGGCTTTTATTACTGTTTTTAAATTTTCTACAGACAACACACTACTAATTGTTCGCACTTAAGACACACTGTCTACCCCCTCCTTCGATGGTATACTACTTTTCATA
Organism: Indri indri; assembly: GCA_004363605.1. Lineage (NCBI taxonomy): Eukaryota > Metazoa > Chordata > Mammalia > Primates > Indriidae > Indri > Indri indri. Next base: position 2,307 of record RJWJ010030191.1, on the reverse strand, counting down.
GCTCAGTGATTATTTTTCAAGCTTGTCTATTATCAAGATAGCGTTCGTCTCACTACACCTCACTTCCCTTACTTACTGGCCTTGGACACATCCGGTGCGATGCATTTTAATATGTGCATCCAGGCGCTATGAAACTAGTGATAATCTTGTTTTATCTCTTTTTTTTTTTTTAAGATGTGATATATTAAGCCATAGTAACACAGAATTCATACGTCACTTAACTTTTCATCTTTAATGTTTTGAGAATTTGCTTTGATTTTGAAAATGAAGTGAGACTTCTTTGATCTGCCTCTCCAGACATGGCAGAATGGCTAATGTAATCTAGGTTTAGTTCTTCCCTCCTTCCAGAAATCTCCCACTTCTCAGGCTGACGCTGCTCCTATGCTTACCAAGATCAAGATGAAAAAATGATCATAATTTGATCTTAGAGACATAATGTTTTCTCCCTCCAATTATTAAATTTATTTTAAAATTCAAGCCTTTTATAAGGTTTTCCAAACACAGGGTAAAGCTATCTTTACCTTTACTGTCTGAAAGGCCTTTAGACATATTTTTTTTTTTTTCTAGCAGCTACCCCAGTTATGCCATATATATTGCAATTTTTGCTTAGTATCACCTCTGGTAGCATCTTTTCTCTTTGGCATTTCTGATTTTTTTTCTCTATGTCGTCCAGGCTAGACTCCAACTCCTGGGGTCAAAGGATCTTCCCTCCTCAGCCTCCTGAGTAGCTGGTACTACAGGTGCATGCTGTCCAGCTGACTTCCTGGTCTTGTACCACCTGCGTTGTTACCCTGGCTTTGAATATCATACACCAAAAGTCTGTTTTCCTTTTGATACTTACAACACTAGAACGCTATAAAATAGTGTTTCTCCTTATCTTTTAAGGTTGTCTTCACCTTCATTATAGAAGAGCCAATTTTATTTTTCTAAAGAAGGGATTAGCAGTCATTTTCTTTATAAGGCCAGAGAGTAAACATTTTAGCTTCTACAGGGATACAATCTTTGTTGTAACTGTTTAGCTTTACATATTGTACCACAGAAAATATGTAAATGATTACCCATGGATGTTTTCTAATAAAATATTTATGGGCAATGAAATTCGAATTTCACATAATTTTACTTTTCACAAAATATTACTCTTTGATTTTTTTTTTGATTCATTTAAAAAGGTTAAAAAATTACTTATGCTCATAAGCTGTACAAAAACGTGCATGTTAGATTTGGCTGAAAGGCCATAGTTTGCCAACCCCTTAACTAAAGAAAAAATATCCTTTCAGTCCTCCTGTCACCTGCAAAGTTGTTTCAGGTTCCTAGGCAGGGGCTAAAAACTGCAGCCAGAGTAGAGAAAAAGTTTTCTCTGCATTTGATTTTAAGAAGGTCTGAGAAACTTCTGGGAAAGGAGCCCATTTTTAGAGAATGGTGATAAGGGTAAGTGAAAATCACCCACACCAGAAAGAAAACAGCAGTCTGTGGGTTCTCCAAAAGTAAGGCCTACGCTCATACGTGATAAGTAAGCAGCAGAGGCATTGACTGGAGGGCCTCTACAAGGAGTCTATGAAATTAAGCCTCCTGGAATTAAGGCTGGAAGGAGCTGCTCACATATTCAAGTTGTAGAAACACTACATCGAAAGTAGTAATGTAATAAGCTGGTTTTATATATGTATGTGTGTGTATATATATATGTGCATATAAAATCACATACATGGTGATGTAAACACAGTATATGTCTGAGAACAAGCTTTATTACTGGAATGGGAGAAAGGGACTATAACGACATCGTGCCATTTACAAGCTGAAGAAGGTTTCCATCTGTTTATTGGAAACATCTGCAGCACCATCGTTAAGAACATTTATTCCTGGGGGAAAGCGATAATGTCCCTATTGCAAATCAACTATGTTTGAGATGTTAAAATTAAGTAAAACACCAAAGTTATCCACAAATGGAGAAAGCATAACTAAGAAAAATGGAAGTAAGAATACCCATGTTATATTTATTCAAAGAGAAACTGAACACAATTTCTATGCTAGGTTTTGCTTTCATAACATTACTTGACAGCTGTTCATTTACATCTGGAAAGAAAAGGCAGTACTTTGTTTATACAATATATGGGTTCTTTCTTTGCAACAGAATACTTACCAGTGATCTCATCTAGCTAAGAAATTCAAGTCTGACTCTAAATTCAAAGCTTTTTCTAAATGTCTTTAGCATTTTCCCTTAGTGTTTGAAACACCTTAAAGGCTATTTATTGCAATTCTTGAAAGCCAATTAAAAGCTCTCCTGTTGGCTCACACAGAGACCTTATGTGT
>RJWJ010030190.1:0-20224 GCA_004363605.1 Indri indri | reverse complement strand
AATATGGGAGAGGACTGCATGAGGGCATTCATTCTAGCTGAGGATCATGGAGGCCATCTTGGGGCCCAGCTACTATTAATATGATAACATATGCCAATCCTTTGCCTGAAATACCTGTAGTTTAGAGAAACAGCTGGTTCATCCTACTGAATATATAGGCTTTATAATTCATACATTCAGATCTGACTAGGCCATGAACCGAGGTTTTTAGTTAAATTCAGCATGGACTTAAAACCTCTGCCTTGGCAGGGCACAGTGGCTCACGCCTGTAATCCTAGCACTCTGGAAGGCAGAGGTGGGAGGATTGCTTAAGATCAGGCGTTCGAGACCAGCCTGAGCAAGAGTGAGATGCCCATCTTTACCAAAAATAGAAAAATCAGCTGGGCATGGTGGTGTGCGTCTGTAGTCCCATCTACTCGGGAGGCTGAAGCAGGAGGATCACTTGAGCCCAGGGGTTTGAGGTTGCTGTGAGCTAGGCTGACACCACGGTACTCTAGCCCAGGTGACAGAGCAAGACTCTGTCGCAAAAACAGAAAAAAAGAAAAACCTCTGCTTTAGTTAAGAGCAACATATGGAAAAAAACACTCCTTTCTGGATCACTGGACTGGTACCCCAGAAATTCTCTGAAGAAGTTCAGCTGGAGGCTGTGAACACCAGACATGCACACACACACACACACACACACACACACACACACACACACGCCAATCATTTACCTCAGCACCAAACACGCTGTCTTGGGACCCACCACCTCTTACACAAACAAGAGTTTCCTATCTTTGGTCACAGAAGCAATACAGGTAGTAACTTAGTATTGTTTGGGTACTATACTTAATAGAAAATAGAAAATTATGTAATACCGGCTTATTTCTATATCTTGGTGTTTCTGAAGTTTCCATTTTATTGCATTAACATATCCGGTAAGTTCAGTCTCAGAGAGATATAAACAGAAACATTTTATTTATTTTATTGTAAGGGTGCGAATTGAAATGTGGCATAGAAGGTCATGGGAGTGCTTGGGAAGACTCTAACAGGGTGGAAAAATGGTGATAATTGTCATTATGAGTGTAACCAATTTTGGGGCGCGTAATGCCAGCAGTTCAGTTCCAGTTCTTATATTAATCAGTTATGACAATAAACCAGTTACATATTAATACCTGTCTCACAAAAAAGTAAGTGAAAAAAATTCTTTGAATTAAAAAAAAAAAAGCCTCACCATATAAATTCAAGGGATTGTTCTCTGTTTTCTCCTCCCAATTCTACAGAATTTCTCCTATTTACATTTGGATCCTAATCCGTGAGGTGAAACTCTATTCAAGTTTAATATTAGGCCAGGTGGTTTGACTAATAATGCTACAGAGAATTTAAAGACATGTTCAGAATAAACTACTTACAAAAATCTTAGTTAATTGGCCAAAGAAATGCTTAAAATTTTACAAAATTAAATTATCAATGCTTTATTACTTTAAAAAATTGATAGTACAGTATGAGTTTTAATGATTCAATTGACAAATCATAACAAAATTCTATAAAATTGTTTTCAACATCCTAGCATACCACCAGATTTATTACCAATGTCATTACTTTTAAAAGTATTAATATCTATCAAGCAGAGTCCATCAGAAATAAAATAAGAAAAGAAAAAAAGGATTAATATCAAGGAACAATTAGACAATCAAAATGGAACTCATTTATATCCTATTATCCTTTTCCAAAATTTTTACATTATAGGTTTATAGCCTCTGAATTTAAACCAGAAAAAAAAATTTTTTCTTGGTTAAAAAAATTAGCTTTTCCAGTTCTTTTGAAATAAACAGAAACAGGACAGAAGTATGTCAAATGACTAACTGTTTTATTATTATAAACTCCAATCTTCAGAAGACAATAACAAAACCATACCCAACTAATGTAAACCAGGAAACCAAAATAAACTTGTATTTATTTCAAATGTCCAGAACAAAAGCAGTAGCACTTCATTTAAAAGCAAACACAGGGCATAACTAAGTTGTTGATGTGATTATAATAATTAATCCCATCAACTCTAATTAAACCTTAATAATCATATCTCTGGGATTTTCTTCAGAGTTCGTAACAGGTGAGAATTTCGCCTGACATTATTAAACCATCCATAGAAAGCTTACAGTGACACTGTTGGTGCTATGCTATATTAAGCTACACTGGACTGTACTTGCTGACTTTTTTTGAAAATAAAAGAAAATGTAAAAATATCCCTAAGTTTCATAATATTTTTTGAGAATGATATAGAGGAAAAACTGAAAAGGTGTGTATTTGTTATCTATGGAAGTATAACAAATGACCCAAAAACTTAGTGCCATAACATAATGGTATTATCTCACTGTTTCTGCAAGCTAGGAATCCAGGTGCAGCCTAGCTGGAGCCTCTGGCTTTGGATCTCTCACAAGGATCATCGGAGAAGGCTGCAATCATGCTGTCAGCTGGGTCCAAGCCATCTTAAAACAAGACTTAAGGTTAACTGGTAGTAGAATTGTTCCAGTAAGCTCATTCTGGCTATTGGCAGGATTCAGTTCCTTGCAGGCTGTTGGAGTGAGAGCTCCAGTTCCTCACTATTGCCTGGATGCTACCCTAAGTTCCTGTCATGTAGGTGTCTCCACAGGGTAGCTCAGAGCATGACAGCTTGCTTCATCAGAGCAAGCAAGTGGGAAGAGACAGAGAATCTGCAAGCAAGACAGAAATCAGACATTTACAACATACTTCAAAGTGATATCTCATCTCTTTTGCTTTCTCTTTTTACCAGAAGAAATTCACTAGACTCAATGCATATAAAAGATGAGGGGATTGCACAAAGCGATGACTGCCAGGAGGTGGGGACCATTGTGAGTTATTTCAGAAACTGCCTAGCACATGGAGCTACTATTACAAAACTATAAGGTTGTCTGGGTTGAAAAGTGTCCCTCCAAAATTTCTATCTTTCCCAGAACCTTAAAATGTGACCTCATTTCGAAATAAGGTTGTTGCAGATGCAATTAGTTAAGTGAAACTTAGGTCATACTGGAGTAGGGTGGGCCTTTACTCCAGTATGACTGGTGTCCTTATAGGGAAGGAAGACATACAGGGAGAATGCCATCAAGCAGCAGAGGTAGGAACAGGAGTGATGCATCCACAAGCCAAGGAACACTAAGGATTTCCAGCAACCACCAGAAGTTAAGAAGAGATAAGTCTCTACCCTAGAGGCTTCAAAGGGAGCATGGCCCTGCTGAAAACCTGCTTTTGGATTTCTAGGCTCCAGAATATTGAAAGAATAAATTTCTGTTGTTTTAAGCCACCAAATTTGTCATACTTTGTTATAGCAGCCCTAGGAAACTAATACAGGGATATAAATACTTTTATATAGATGCTAACTTAAAGATCATCCTGATAATAGTTGGCGACTCAACAATCAAAAAAACAAATAACCTGATTAAAAAATGGGCAAAGAGTCTGAACAGAAATTTCTCTGAAGACATAAAAATGGCCAACAGGTATATGAAAAGGTGCTCAACGTCATTAATTATCAGGGAAATGCAAATCAAAACCACTATGAGATACCACCTCACACCTGTTAGGATGGCTATTATCAAAAAGTCAACAGATAAAAAATGGCCAGAGTTTGGCAAAAAGGGAACTCTTGTACACTGTTGGTGGAAATGTAGATTGGTACAGCCACTGTGGAAAACAGTATGGAGACTTCTAAAGAAATTAAAAATAGAATTACCATACAAGCCAGCAATCTCTCTTCTGTGCATATACTCAAAGGAAATAAAATCGCCACCCTGTTAAAAGATACCTGCTCTCTCATGTTCATTACAGCATCATTCACAATCGTCCAGACATGGAAACAACCTAAGCGTCTGCTGACAAACAAATGGATAAAGAAACCATGATACATATATACAATGGAATATTAGCCCTAAAAAAGAATGAGACCTTGCCATTTGTCACAACATGGATAAGCTTGGAGGACATTATGCTAAGTGAAATAAGCCAGACACAGAAAGAAAAATATTGCTTGATCTCACTTACATGTGAAATCTAAAAAAAAAAAAAATTCAAATACATATAAAAAAAAAAGTAATTACCAGAGGTGAGGGTAGGGAAAGGAAATGGGGAGATGTAGGTCACAGAATACGAAGTAGCAGATATGTAGGATGAACGAGTCTAGAGACTATAGAAAATAAAATTATACTGTATACAGCTGGGGTCCCCAACCCCAGGCTGGCCTGTTAGGGACCAGGCTGCAGGGCTCTGCTGCCCTCCACCCTCCACCCCCCAACTCCCACCCCATCCATGGAAAAACTGTCTTCCAAGAATCTTAGGAACCAAGAGGATCACACAGCCTGAGGTGAGCAGCCGACAAGCGAGCGAAGCTTCATCTGTATTTACAGCCACTCCCCATCACTGGCATCACCACCTGAGCTCCACCTCCCCCACCCCACCCTCGACTGTGGAAAAACTGTCTTCCACGAAACCTGGTGCCAAAGAGGTTGGGGACTGCTGGTATATGGGATTCATGCTAAATGAGTAGACTTAGTTGTTCTTGTCAGAAAAACAAAAAACAAAAAAGGGATAACAATGTAAGATGATTGATACATTAATTTGCTTTACTACAGTAACCTTTTTACTATATGTATGTATCCTATAACATCTTATGTTGTGTCCTTAAATATACAGAATAAAATTTATTTTAAAAAAAAAGAAAGAAAAGCTGAACAGTAACTAAAATTTGAAGCAAAGCCAAGCCTTGGGTCTAAGCTGGCTCAACTCCAAAGCTTGTGCTTCGAACTAATATACTGTATGGTTTATTAAAAATGATTTCCTGTTATAAGACTTGGAACCTAGAAAGTTATCTGTCTTATCATGGTGACATGGGAAAAAGAAACATATCAGAGAAGAAATGGGTAACAGCAGCTTATTAAGGCAAGAGTTGTTACTTGTGATTTTAGATCTACCGGTAGTTCGATATGTCACTTTGGCTTGATAAGCTTATGAATAAAATTAAGAGAAATGGAAAAACCAGATCCATATTTTTACCATACACTGGAGTATATTAATGAACTTCAAGGGAGCTGAGAACAATAAAATTCTGTGATGGTGGGTTGTGAAAGGATGGCCTTGTTTATAAACTAGCCAACAGAGAAAGATAAACTGTCAAACAGAAAATAAGAGGAATAAACTCACAGCACAACTGCCCTTTGTTTTGTTTGATTAAACACCTGGGACTCAACTCATTGTCTTTAAGATTAACCACCTGTGGTATCTCTAAGAGTTCATTTTCACTGCCTTGAACAACCCTAAGTGGACAGCAGGGTGTGAGCTCCCCTCTGCAACTCTCACCAGACCACATTTCAAGGACCCCAATAAGCCAGCCTCACGGAAAAGGAAAAAAATGGAAAAGCAAACACAGCAACTTCTCAGCCACTTCTATTATCAGCTGGCAGCCATACCATTTTTTTCTCTCTTCTCTATGTCCCCATAAAAGCCCTGAGCTGCTTCTGCTCAGAGCCAATACTTGTCCTTTCTTTCTTTTTGTGTTGAGCCCTTCCCACCTATGGGAAGTAAAATAAACTTTTTTTCTTTAAAACTATTCTAATCTTTGTGTTGAAAAGTCTTTCTCCACCCGAGTATGAATTCACACCCTAACAGCATGTATGTGTGAACACACCAGGGTATATTTGTATTTCTGGGGAAAAGATCCATTGCTTCAGATCCTCAAGTCAGTCTGTAATTGAAAAATTTTAAGATGATCTCTGAGATCCTTTTTAATTCCAATAGTGTGTGCATCTTCCATTTTGAATCATAGATCTTCTCTACCTTAATTTTCTTCCATCCATCATAGAAACAGCTTGTATTCCTTCCAAAATGTATAGCATTTGAAGGGAAAAGAACAGAAATAATTTTGCATTTCAAATCATCATCCTCTAATAGTTCTCTGGTAGATGCTTGTATTTTGCCTAACAATTGCAACCGCTCTCTGAATCTTTGAACAAATGCATTGGGTGAGTAAATAAATGTATCGTCATGTTCCCATCAATTAGACTAGCAAGCTTTCCCATTGTAGAGTTAGGGAAGTTCTGGAAAAAAGCATAAACCAACCGTTCCATTCATATACATATATATTAATATATGTTGTCACTGTGCCAATTTGTTGAAACTAGAAAATCTTCATTTTTTAGTAATTTTAAGCAACTGTTATAAAGTGAGGTAGCAATTAGACTTTTTTTTCTTGGAGGAAAGGTTCTGCAAAGAAATGTTCCGTTAAGCATTTTTTAGTCAAATAACAATGGCAAGAATCTTCGTACATTTTCAGAGAAGTCCTGAAATGGTTAAGCAATCCATTAAGTATCTAAGGTAGATACTTAAGGCTGGATTTGTGAATCATAAGCACTTCCCAGGCAGGAACTCTAAGAAATACTTGGGGAGGATATTAGACTTTCATTAGTTATGCATAATGAGACCTGACTGTGTTCATTGAGTCTTGAAAGGAGTCTCATATAAAGGACAGAAATATGAGAACAAACAAGTGGTGATATGCTAATAAATGTTTAGCAACTGGGTCTCCAGGAGTAAAATGAAATGAAAATCCCTGACTTGTAGTATTGGGTGATTTCTGAAAGACTTTCTGGGTAAGAGTAAAAATGAACTTGGACTGAAAAACAAAAGCCAGCCCTGCTGTTAATCAGGCTGAAAGGACAAACACGTAAGGTCAGCTCCAAAGTTAGCAGGACACATTGTTTCTCCCGGGGTTATACAGCTATCAAACATCCTAATGACCCCTCTGTGAATGATTGCTGCTCTCCTACCCACGCCACCTCCCGACGCCCTCGCTATTCCCAAAGGGATGCCCAGCTGCTAAACCTTCTTACCCTCACGACAGGAAGAAATCCCTAGTTAATCCCCACTTCTAAGCCTGTCACAAAAATAGCAAGAAACTCAGAATGGGCCTCTTCTTTCCTTAGACCCTCCTCAGAATCCTCTGGCAGGAACCCGACGCTCCCAAAGCATGGTTCCCTCCTCCCTCGTGTCAAGGGTGACATTGCACAGTTTCTGCAGATGCCCTTCCTTGCTATGAGTCAGTCGATAAATCTGATTTTGTCAGACTATGGACTGGAAGTCCTGGGCTGATTGGGATTGAACGTCTTCATGGTATTAATATTCCCACGAAGACTGACCTTAAGCTAACAACGTGATCTCCCTGAATGTGGATTTGGGAACTGATGAGCACAACCAGCTAAAGTGGGTAGAAGCTGGCCCCAACATAGCCCAGGTTACACTCTCAACAGCCACGGAAGGGATTAATAGGTTTTAATCATCATTGTACAGTGAAGGAAACCAAGATTCGGAGAACTTACATAAATTCTTTAAGGTCACGAAGCTGGTATCAGAGTCACTGTTTAAATCTCTGTCTTTCTGATTCGAAATGCCATCGTCTTTAACATCACACTATTTAATATGTTATAATATTATCATCTCTTCTTATAATAATTTCACAGGTGTAGTTTTTTTTGAAGACTGTACATTCCATGGCTCATACAGAGTGCATTGGATAAGTCTCCTGTATCTTCCACACACTGTACAGTAGCTGTGTAACATTGGGCAAGAGACTTGTCATCTCTAAGTCTCAGCTTCCTCATCTCTAAACTGGGGGCAAATATAGTGCCTATCCCATAAGATTATTGAGTACATTTTAAAAATTAATAAATGTAAACTATTTAGCATGCAGTACTTAATAAAAGTTAGCTATTACAATTACAATGCTATACATGTAAAGTGCTGAAGAAATATTTGTCATTTTTATGGACATTCAATTTTAAAAGTTTCTATAAATCTCATTCAAATTACTTTCAGATTTTTGTATATAGATGAGATGGTTTTAAAAATCTTTCTGTAATCCTATTTCCGTTATCTGCTGCTGCTTTGCAAAACAAAATTTATTGGTTTAAAACCACAATAATGTATTGTTTTTCATATTTCTGTGGTTGACTGGGTGGTTCTGTTCCATGTAGTGTTAACTGAGGTCTCTCATATGGCTCCATTCAACAGGAAACTTGGCTGGAGAGCCTTGGTTTTCTTCCAAGTGGCCTCTCTCTCCACATGGTGTCACATCCTCCAGGGCCATTCCACATAGTATTTCTCTCTAACAATGTAGCCTGGACTTTCTTCCCATATGATATCTGGATTCCATGACAGAGTTTTCTAAGAGGACAACTTCAGTGTGCAAGCCCTCAACAAGCCTGGCTAATGTCCATTGACCACAGCAAGTTACATGACCAAACCCAGAGTCCTTGTGCAAGGGGGGCTGTTGAAGAGCATTAGTATTGAGTGGCACAGTTTAGGGGCAGGGGGAAATCAACACACCCATCTGCCACAGATTCCTATACACCTTCATGTATAAACCTCCTTCAGAATCCCTAAGAAGATGCCAAATAGCTGATTTTATGGAAAAAATCTTTAGTCCTGTGAACAATGAAAGCAGAATTGGAACTGACTTAATGTTCCTATCAGTCTGATTCTCTATATCAAATATGCATGGCTCTATCATACAATGAGAATTTAGAAATAATAGCAAAGTAATTTTAATGAACAAGGAAAAAGGGAATAAATCATGGTCCCATAAGTACCAATTTCAACCTACCTCTTACTGCACTAAAAAAAGTATCATCGATTATAATAATCATTCATCTAACAACACACAAATAACATCATCATCATTAGGGTTGCCATTAAAACCATTATATTTTTATTAACATTTTTGTCCTGAAATTTCCAATTGAAAGCCAATGGCAATTTCATTTTGAAATCAGTTCTAACTATGAATGGCTCCACTATATATTTTGTTCTGAAGTCAACCTCCCCTGACAAAAGCTAGCCTGTTTCATTTTTTTCTTGTTAGTTTCCTCTGCCCTTCTAACGGTAAAAAGGAAAAAAAGCCATTTCAAAACAGAGAGCTATTATTGTATGTCTACCATAATTATAAGCAAGATTCAATTACACTGCTCTAAAATATTCATTGCAAATTTGTGATTTAAAGATAGTTCATTTCTATCCATGTGTAGTTCCCATACTCACAGTATAAATATTTACAGTTAATTATGGAAAATTTCACGCATTAATTCTAGTAGTATGAAAATATATTAATAAATTTACATTAATAAGCGATTTTTTAGAAAATTATCTTGAAGTAGGAAAAGAAAGGGATGTCACATAACTACGGTAGCCAGAGGCGTAAGCTTTGGGGTCTCTCATTTACCCAGGGCCTTTCCAAGGCCACATTCGTGCAATGATATGCTTTTGTACAATTTACAAAATAAGATATTTTATCTTATTTTAGAATCTCTGTCTCTTTCCACTCTGAATTCCCTCCCATCACATGTCTGCTCAGGTAGGATGCTTTTGAAATGGCTGTGGCATTTTTAGAATCTGGTAAGGAAAAGTTAAGTCAGGGCTATATTTAGTTTGGGGTTTGTGGCATATATTTATGTGGTTTGCAGCCACTTCAATATATATTTAAGTTACTGCCAGTCATCCCAGTATAGGTAAGGCTTTCACAAACGCATCCTTCCCATAAGCACCACACAAACTCACCCATTGTGGTCACACAAGGGCTCAGGCCAGAGGTCTGATCTCCACTTGAATGTATTTTATGATGGCTGGCATGGAAGTTTGTTGCTAATGAAGGAGAAATGTGGTTTGAAATTTATAAACAAAATTTCCTTTCTATACTAAAGTGTCCACCAAAAAATACACAAACTGTGGAGGAAAAAAGTAATCAACATGTACATCAGACAATTAGTAAAAGTATGATTTTTTTTTTTTTTTTGAGACAAGGTCTCACTCTGTTGCCCCAGCTAAAGTGCAGTGGCTCTCATCATAGCTCACTGAAACCTCAAACTCCTGGGCTCAAATTATCCTCCTGCCTCAGCCTCCTGAGTATCTGGGACTACAGGCACATGCCACCACACCCAGCTAATTTTTTTTTCTATTTTTTGTATAGATGGGGTCTCGCTTTTGCTCAGGCTGGTGTCAAACTCCTAACTTCAAGCAGTCTTCTCACTTCAGCCTCCCAAAGTGCTGGGATTACAGGTGTGAGCCATTACGCCCGGCCAAAAGTAGAATTTTCTTTCTGGGTTTTGTTATGTTCACAGTACTTGTCAGCTTTTCAAATTTTGTAAGTTATTTGTTTCATACCTAATTTGGTATTAGTATTTCCAACTTCTTCTTCTTTAAGAAAGCTCTCCAATCTGCACAAGCAAAATCTGAATCTGCTCCCAATGATAACTAACTTCTGATACTGTGAAATATTCTCCTATTTGAGAGGTTGAGTTCTTAAACAATAATGAAATCATGTTGAGTACATGCTCTTCTTGTTTTAGGGTTTCCATTTTTCTTCTCTTTGCTCATGAAGACTAATTCATTCATCTATGAAATGTGACTTTAGTCTCCTACTTTAACCTCTAACATGTAGCAATATAGATGAATTTTGGCCAGAGGTAGATCATTAATCATGATCAATTGATTGTAATAGTCAGAGTTCTCCAGAGAAACAGAACGAAGATAGATAAACACACACACGTGTGTTTGTGTCTGTGTGTGTGTGTGTGTATACACACACACACATGCACACGTGTGTGTGTGTATATATATATATATATATAAAGAGAGATTTATTTTAAGGAATTGGCTCATACAAAATATGTAGGGTATGTGGGCAGGCTTGGCACTCAGGGAAAAGTTGATGCTGCAGCTCAAATAGGAAAGAGAACTGTAGGCAGAAGTCCCTCTTCCTTGTGGGAGTATTTTTGCTCTTAATGACTTCAACTGATAGAGTGAAGCCCACCCACATTACGAAGGGTAATCTACTTTACTCAAAGTCTACTGATTTAAATGTTAATCTTATCTAAAAAAGATACCTTCACAGCAGTATCTAGACTGATGTTTGACCAAATATCTGGGTACTGTGGCCTAGCTAAGCTAACACACAAAATTAACCATCACACTAATGAAACATAGTGAAGGTGGGAAGTAGTATTGCTACATCGACATGAAATTATATACGCCATATTCCATTTATTTGAGGGGGAATGAATTCTATGAAATTGAGCCAAAATTAATTAATCAAGGACTAGATAAAGCAATCTTTATCCAGATGCCAGAAAAACACACAAGGAGTTGGCTCTATATACAGAGAATAAAAAGAATGTTGAGATTTTGGCTAAATTATAAGGTTGGTGCAATCCCTAGGATGCGCCTAGACTTAGAACTGTATTTCTTTTAATCCCTTAGAGAATTCCAAATAAAAAACAAAGAGATCATAACCATGAGATTCAAGATCTCTTACAGTTTTAATATTCTATAACTCAATTTGACGTTATTAAATGAAATTTAGAAGCGATAGGGAGAAACTATTGAAACCAGAAGATTTGGTAATAACTCCACGTCAAGTGTGTTAGTGGCACATGCTACCTTTTCTTTCAAAGAGCCTATTAAAAAATTGTCTTCTTAAAAAGACAGTTTGAGAGGCAAAGGGGGTTTTAAAATCAGACATTTATATTTTACATAATAGTTCAGAATAGCTGATTCTCTATACGATGTTTCAAAAAACTGCTTGTAAAGTGACTCTTAACAAGGGCTTAAAGTAATCCCCCTTTACGACTGAAATTTTAACATTTTGAAAATGGAACTAGTGAGGTGAAAAACGACTTTAAATAAATTTTATTAGATGACATATCATACTTAGCATCTTAGCAACAACCATTGCCAAGTAGAAATTATTACTCCAAATTCCAATATTCTTGTTAAGAGATGTATAAGCCTTTTAGTTCAGGTTTTTTACCACAAACATCACTCTCTCATGCCACTGTGCAATTTAATACCATTCGGTAGTATCATATTGTCTATCAAATCTAGCCTCCAAATATATTTTTCGCCTGTTAGTCTCTAACTTGATTCCTCTTTGTTCTAGTAAAAGTCTGTCTGCACATGGCCCTCCTCCTGCACTTTACTCACTCTCCAGCTTTATATCCTTTTTCTTTATTCTAATCTAAATCTAATACCTTATTCAAAGGTCAGATCATGTCTTAACTTCTTAATAAATAAGAGTGCAAAAAACCATAAAAATAGTATTGAAGCATCTAAAATTTCTAGCAGTGATTTTTCAAACCATGCTTTTGCAAAACACTGGTTTCCCTGAAGTTGATATGAAATATTTTATCTATAAAAATTTTAATATTAAAAGTCTTTTCTGGCTGGGTGTGGTGTCTCAGGCCTGTAATCCTAGCGCTTTGGGAGGCCGGAGCAGGAGGATTGTTTGAGGCTACGAGTTTGAGACAAGCCTGGGCAAGAGAAAGACCTCATCTCTACAAAAAACAGAAAAGAATTAGCCTGGTGTGGTGGCATGCACCTGTAGTCTCAGCTACATGGGAGGCTGAGGCAGGAGGATTGGTTGAGCCCAGGAGTTTGAGGTTGCACTGAGCTGTGATGACACCACTACACTCTAGCCCAGGCAACACAGCAAGACCCTGTTTCAAAAAAAAAAAAAAGAGACAGAGAGAGAAAAAAAAGCCTTTCCCAATCTGCATATTTTAAAATGTAATTAATAGATAACGTTTTTGATGCTAAAGAATTTATTTTATATACTTAAAGTAACTCTTTAGTATCAGCTTTTATTCACCAGATGATAAAATGAATGTCAATAAATGAGTATTAATGAAAATTATTCATCTTATATTCTGGTGAGTACTAGCTGTCGCTAAATTTTACTCAAGCATTCTCCCCTCTTGAAAGAAACATCCTTCACTGTAAATTAATACATCAATATTCTGATTACCCATTAAGTTGCCCAAAGCATAAGTTTCTGATATACCTGTTAGCACAAATCTATTAATAACAAATTGAGTTTCTTTATCTGAAATTTTAGTAGTAGCCTTGAGCTTTGACATCCCCACCAGTCTCACCACCGCATAAGACCACGCAGAAACAGCCAGCCTTCCAACCCACCCCCATCACTAACTCAGAAATGTAGTATGTATTTTTTGTCTATCCAGTTGTAAATTCTTCAAATGCATGGACTATGACTTCCACTACCTTTGTACCCTCCACACCCCCTATCACAATACTGGCATATCAGAGGCGAGCGATAGATATTTACGGCATTGTTATTTCTGCCATGGCACCCTCCAATGTGAGAAGGTGTACCAGTCTTCACGCCACTGCTCACATATTTATACAAGTCTTCCCATCGCTAATCCTGCTTGCTAATCTCTTGATCAAAACCAAAGAGTAATTGGAGACCAATGTTACGTTTTGTTTGTTTTGTTTTGTTGCCCCCTGATGTATCCAGTTGCTCTCCTCGCTCTCAACTGCTAAAAAAGAAGCAACAGAAAATGGTACCCTCACTCACCACTTTTCTAGCAACTCGACCTCTGGAAACCTAAAGTGCACTGGCTGAGGGCAAGAACAGTATCACCCACAGCATTAGCAACAACAATTACCTCTATTAGGTGCTTCCTTTGTATCAGGCATTGGGCTAAGCACTTTGCATGGATCATCTTGTTTATTCCTCCTAATACTCCTCTGAGGTAAGTTCTGTAACTGGATGGCTATTTTTCAAAACCCCTAGAGTGGGTCTGACATGGAAAAGAGAACTCGGGTACCCAAAGAGGCCTTGCAGTGGGGATGAGAAGAAAATAGTAGTCTTGATGACTAAACCCCAGACAGGCAAGAGAATGTCCCCGCTGATGCCAGCAGAGATCGAAAGTGAAACCAGGATCATGTGCTCCTCACCCTCTTACCTTAGCACTGCTCAAGAAAAAGCAAACACTGTGTGTACATGTGGCAAATGAACCTGAATTAACTAAGATTGTTTCCACCAATAGATGAAATAGACATTCATAATAGAAATTAATTCCAAATTATGGAAAAATAAAGCTGTATTTTTTGCATACCTGTGTTTGTGGACCTCGGTAATACTATTATCCCTATGATAATTATTATTATGAAAACAAAAATAAAACTGATATTCAGACATTCAGATGCCTGTTTAAGATCATAATCAGAAGGTCTGAATCCAGAGTTTACTCTTTCTCCAGAAGTTCTGTCCTTTCCGTGTATCCTTGAGTCACCAAGAAAAGGTGCAAATGTATTCGGAACATAGCATTCATTGTTTGATAGAAATGTAATTTGAGCTACATGTATAATTTTAAATTTTCTAGAACCCACAATTAAAAAAGTAAAAAGAAACAAAGTTAATTTTCATAATATATTTATTTAAAAATATATATATATCCAAAATATTATCATTTCAAATGTGATCAATATTTTAAAATTTCCAATAAGGTATTTTACATTCTTTTTTATACAAAGTCTTCAAAATCTGGTGTGTGTTTTATACTCATAGTACATCTCAATTCAGATTAGTCACATTTCAAGTGCTCAATAGATACGTGTCTAGTGGCTACTGTATCGCACTATGTTGACCTAAATAAAAGAGAGTAATGATTCCAATTCATTGAAAGGGACACTTTATGACCCCCATTCATGTTGTCCCCAGACACCCCTTCTGTAGTGTGTTGCAAGAAGCACAGCATTCATGTCTGTCTTTTCCAGAACTTTACCTTTGAAAAAAATCTCAGCATTCTCAGGAGTCCAGCTTAGGATTTTCTTTTAGTAAGACCATATTCATCTTAATTTTTCTTCTCTCACTTTTATAAACATCTTTATTGAGGAAGAACTGACATATAAAGCTTACTTTTCAATATTTAGTGAGAACATTTTTATTATGCTTTAGTAAGAACAAAAGTTTATCAAGCTTTTAATACATGTCTAGTAATGGTCTAGGTTTTATTGATGAACTCAGTGAAGTCTTGCAACCTATGGGACAGGTATTACCAGTGTTATTTATCCTATGTTGTAATATCGGGAAACTGAGACTTAGAGGACTGAGGTAACTCGTCCAAGGAGATTCAGCTGGAAAGTTGGGGCACCTGAATTCAAAACTAGGCAGGCTGCCTCCACTTAGCAATGTTGTCTTAATGGCTACCTAACTGTAAATATCAGGAGAATCTAGGTTTGTATTATTGAACCCTATAATGCTAGCGGCAGAGATGGGAAGGTGCTAGGAGCATTTTAATATATGTAATTACCTTGAAAAATAGAAGAAACAAAAAAGTCTTCATGCAGACTTCTGGCTAGTCAAGCTAGATAGATAAATGCCTTTAGATAATGCCTACTTGACTTACATAGACATTTGTTTGACTACTAGGTCTCTTATAACCTTAACATTTGTGAACAACAAGTTTAATAACAATTTGGCATAGTGTCTGAACATTTCTGTAGAATGGATGAATCAGAGCCACAGAGACTTTGTTTGTGGGGGGTGACAGAAGGAGAGCCTTTAGGCAAAGAAAGAAAAAGAAGTGAAGCTCACTGTTTCATTTAATAAAAACGTCCTGGGAAAAGAGTGGGAAGAGTCATATAAATTGAGTGAGGTTCATCTTGTTCTATGACTTCCCCTCTTCCTTGTAGGCTCTCCCCTCCTTCCATCTCTCCAGGGACCTGAGGGGAGGAGACTTTAGCAGAAATATAAAAGACTGCTTAGCTCAAAAGTCTGAGAGATACTGAGCACCCGAATCAGTGCTGCTTGGAACCTCAGCTGGCCTCAACAAGGCAGGGGCAGCAGCCTCACCGGCACAAGTCCATGAGCAGCCTATGCATACACAAACATGCAACACCAGGAAACCTGCGTATCGCCAGAGTGTGGCTGAAGAAGGAAAATACTTACCTGTGTTGTGGCTCAGAGAACTCAGCTTCAGCACTTATGGGAATTTATGGGTACTCCCAAAAATAGCTGAGATGGGGATAACTGGAGGCAGCTGGAAGTTCCACAAGAGCAGGTTTAGGCAGATTCAGAGAACTAATCTATATTATGTGACATTTCAGTGAGCCTAATTTTTTCCCTAGTTTAGTGTGGTCTGGGGATGCATTACACTCCAACTCATTAAGCTTCATTAGCACATGAGCACTGTGTTAATCCCACTACTACTCAGACTTCAGCTCACTGTAAATACTCAATGATTGCTCAATGATTAGTTTTTCCTGACCGCGAGAAGGAAAATTAGCATGTTAGTGGAGGACAGGCCGAGGAGGCCAGGACAGAGGAGACCAGTGTTGTGAGAGATGCCAGGAAAGGGAGGGCTCTAGGATGAGTTACAGGATTGTGTCTGAGGACCTGCAGTGGCAGACTGCCATGGTTCCGGTGTCCATGGGGGGTCTTGACCCTGGACCTGGGAGAATAAATGCTGAATGGAAGTCTTCCCTTTAGTCAACTTTAAGTTGAAAAGGAAGTAAGAAGAAAGTATTAGTATTCTGGCAATTAATTATTATCAATACAAGTCAGAACCAACAATTTCATCTAACAAATCAAAAATTTAATAAGAATTTAATTGCTTTAGCAAGAGCTTTTCTTAAACGTTTTATGTTTGCTTTAATAGACATTTATCTCAGTTCCTCCGTTCTGTAACTGATCAAGAAGTGAGTCACACTGTTTCAGAAATTCAAATCATGTTGCATAAATAAATGGCAAAATGATTTGTGTCAGACTTCCCTAAACCAACTACAGCTGAGCTACCAATAAGACTAACACCTGGAGCACTTCTCCACAAGAGGGCGCCAGAAGCTGGCATTTCTTAATATTTACTACATGGAGAACTAGTTAAGGTTTCTCAGTTTGATGGCAAAGTCAAAGGAGGGAAAGAGCCATATAAAAAGAAATAAATAGATATATCAAAGGAGGGAAAGAGCCATATAAAAAGAAATAAATAGATATATCAAAGGAGGGAAAGAGCCATATAAAAAGAAATAAATAGATATATCTCGTTCGCATGCTTGCTTTATCTAATGCGTAGGTAGTACTGAAATCTTCAGAGTGATTCAGGATGTAAAATATGTAAATAGCAATATCTGAGCAAGGGAGATAGTGGTATCATTCTACTTTAAATTGCCTTTCCGAATACGGTCAGGTTTTTTTAATGAATTAATTTTAATAGGTTTTTCTTCACTTAAAAAGGAATTCAAAACGGTGTTTCAGTTATTAGAATCATTGTTACATGTCCTTTTATGCAATTGCTAAATTGTTACATAAAACAATAGAAAGCATAACACGGTATCTACTGTGGTACATCACTGTTAATTTGCTAAGCAATGCCAATTTTAAGGCTTTGGGTTTTGAAATGAACCTGTAATATATAATACAAAGACAGGAACTGAGGAACTAAGAGCCCAACTATTTTCAGCAGGAAAATGTGAAACCGATGAATCTTATGACAAGTGCACACAGTATAACTTTATTCATAGTATTCAGTCTCTCACAACTGTATTTAGTTACTATTGCATATAAATAGTAACCGTGTTAACAAGTTATATTATTTCATTGTACCTTGTATTTATCTTTTCAGCATTTCAAATTGTAACCTGAACACCACGCCCTTTATAATAGAAGGGTGGGGTAGTATTAGTCCATTGTCTTAAAGTCTTGCAGTGAGCCAGTCAAGCAGACACACAGAATTTAAAAGAATAAATAAATAGCTCTGGTTAAAGCAACATGTTCAACCCCTACGGAATACACATTGCAGTGGAAACTTGGAGTGAATTCTCTATTTAATTCATCTCTCAGTGTATTAGTATTCTATTGCCACATAATTAATGATCTCAACACACAATGACTTAAAACAACAAAGATTTATTATCTCATAGTTTCTTTGAGTCAAGAACTCAGGAGAATCTTAGCTGGTGGTTGGCTCAGGGTCTCCTCATGAGGTTTCAGTCAAGATACGAGCCCTGGCTGTAACCATCTGAAGGCTTCACTTAGGCCAGAGGATTCACCTCCAAGAGTGCTCACTTACAGAAGAAGGTCCCAGTTCCTCACCTACGAACCTCTGATAGAGCTGCTTGTGAGTCCTCACAACATGGTGGCTTTTCCTAGAATGAGCAAGACAGAAGCCACATGTTTTTTATTATCTAGCCTCTAAATACGAACTCCATCATTTCTACAATATCCTATTGTTTTCACAGGTCAGCCATTTCCAATGTTGGAGGAGACTTCATAAAGTCATGAATACCAAAAGTCTAGAATCAGAGAGGGCCATCTTGAAGGCTGGTACCACATCCAGCTCCTCCGATGTTCATGATATTTATGACATCCCTATATGGTCAGCCTAGATGTAGGCAGAAAAATATGTCTGCCAAGGACCCTTTTCTGTCTCCTTCCCCCCATGGCCTTTACAACCCTCTTTATATCCCTTTTATCCTCACTCTATCCTCTTCAACCAGACCTACCTAGTTTGTCATTGGGTCTGTCCTTGTTTAGCTCCTTCACATTACATTGTCAAGTTGTTCCAGAGATGTTCAGTTGCTGAGGGCAGAAGACAGAGAGAAAAAAAAAATCTTTACTGAGGTCAGTCTTTTAGATGCTCAATACAAAGCCATTAGCTTCTTCCTACTACCAAGATTAACACCTTTTAGTGTATCTCTTACATTTTATTGTGCTAAAGACTATCTGTCTCTCCCTTGAGTTGAATTTCCCCAAACCCCGTTTTCTTGGTCTAAATATGAATCAGGCTCCAGGTGGGTGAGGTGGTGGGGAGATGAGGGGAGGGGAGCAGAAATCCATATTGCCACACAACTGCAATCCGCGAATTATTGGTAAATTATGCTTTTGGTATGTCTTATGTAATAACATATAAGCTCTGCAAATGTAGACAGTGACTGCTTTGGAGAGGGTTAGAGACTCATTGAAGAGGAGGAGTCTTTGAAATGAATTCAAGGAAGAGGATGTCATGGTGTCTCTCCCTTCCCCCACTGTGCGGAAAAGAAAGTGCTGCACTGCTCCCCAAAGCAAGCCAAAAAAAAGAAGCTCTAAGAGGATCACTGAGAGGTAAAAGTTTTCAGCAGAAGATATTTCACTCCTCGGGTGAAAGTTTACTGAGTGGCAAAAATATATAGCACATTCATGAGAGTATTTGGGGAAGTGCTAACATCTGTCTCCAGGTGTTTATAGCATATATGAAGATACATATTGAGGCCCCAGGGAATCCGTAAGCTGGAGACAACCAGAACAAACCTTGGCAGGGCAAGAAGAGAGACCAGCAGGCAGAATGGCCTGTAATTCCAGCTTTTAGTTGGTCCTAGATGCATGAATTTTCCCATTCTCCATCTACCCTGTCTGCCCTGGGAAGAAAACCTCATTAGTCTGGTGCTAGAACAAGAGCTGGGCTAGGGAGATTGGGATGCATCAACCAGTAAGCGCATTGCAAGCACCAGGAAACTACAGGGCAGAGATCCCTGTGGGTGGAGAAGGCAGAGAACACACAAAATCATCCCACAAAACAGCACTAACAATGGACACCTGCCAAGGTAAACAGCAATCAACATCCACAAAACAATCTGAAGGAGGGAAAAAAAAGAATAATACTCGGTAATAACTAACTCAGTAAAAATATTCAGTAACACTTAACAATTGTTGAGTAAATGCTTTACGTAAATTACTTCATATAATCCTTAGAAACATAAATGACTATTAAAATAAAATCATTATTGAGATTTTATAAGTGAGGAAGGGACAAGGCGGAGTTACAGCCAAGGTCAGGAAGCTAGTGGGCGGTAGGGATCTAACCTCAGGTCTCTAATTCAGAGTCCATGGTCTTAACCAGTGTGCTTTACTGCCTCCCTTTTTCCCTGCACCTCTCAACACCCCCCACCCCACCCCCACACACACATACTTACACTGGAAGAGCCAGATGAGGCATAATGAGCGGACAAGAGTGAAAAAGGGTTTGAAATAAGGAAATTGAAAGTTAACACCTTCCCCAGCCCTCCCCCATCCACTAAATCCCTAAAAACAATTTCAGGGCTGAACCTAAAGGGAAAAAAACTTTAAATTGGAAGCAAGATTAGAATGTTGGTTTAGAGTGGACTTTTTAACAATCGCTAACAACTAACAAGCTACAGGATCTGTTTTTTGTTTGTTTGTTTGTTTGTTTTAAAAAAAGCTATCAAACATTAGGGAAGGGAAAGTCTAAAAATCAGGTGTGATATAGGGCTATAAAAAAATAAAGATATTTTCTGATCATATACTACTGAATCCAGAACATTCAATAAACGTTTCACTTTTCTAGCTATTTTTAATAGTTTGAAATTGACAAGATTGGCTTGCTTA
>RJWJ010030189.1:0-20096 GCA_004363605.1 Indri indri | reverse complement strand
ATTTTAATAGCTAAATTTCTAAAGGTTACTTTGTGCTAGTAAAGTCAATCACAAATGTAAAATATTCTTTATTAATATCATAGGTAATGATGATATTGTTAATAGTTTTTCAATTAAATGTTTTAATAGCTAAATTTCTACAATAAAACCTCTAAGCAAAATTTATTTTTACACTGAGCAGTCACAGGGGCGAGACGGCTGACTGGAGATAGTCATCTCCAGATCGTCTCAGAAAGAGGGAAAAGTTTTAGATGAAAAAAATCATAGTTCAGGTGTAATTCTGAGAGAAAAGGGCCAGAACCTACAGGTGATTCCAAGGGAAGAAGTTGAGGAGCAGAACAAGAAGAGGAAAGATTTTGGCAGAGATCAGCCCTTGAGAAACTCGGGGAAACCGGGAGCCCCATGGAAGGGTAGGTGGGGGTTTTGTTTCTCCTTCTCTCGTATTTCTGGAGGTCACCAGGCTCTGAACTGCTGGGGAGCTTCTCTACCCTCAGGAGCCCAAAAGCTGCTACCACCAGGGAATTGGGAGCTTCTTGAAAGCAAAGCACCAGGCTGCCAGGCCCCTCGGGTCGCTCCTGTCACCAGAGTTGTTTAATAAAGGCTGGAGAACAGTGGTTTCAATGTCATAGTTAAAACAAGTCTCTGTTACAGGACAAAGAAAAAACCTTTTAGCTATCAACTCTTATCATTTCCTTTCCAACTGAGAAAGTCATTAGATTATCCTATTTTTCCCTTTTGGGGATCAAGATGGTAAGACTCCAATGAGATGAGAGTTGAAACTTGTTTTTCTCTGAATAGGCAGCGAAAGTGACACCTTTTTGATTACATTGCTTTTGACCGATACTTTAAATAATAAAAAGGACCTAATTCTGAAGGGTTCTGCTTGTTTTTTACATTATGCTATACCTCAATCATTCTATGTAAAAATATGTTCTGAAAGAGAAAATGTATGTGTAAGGATATAGGTTATAAAATTTACCAAAATCATACATAAAATCATATATAAAGTCAATCTCATTCTTGCTCCATAAAGATGTAACTTTGGACCAGATACGGTGTGTGGATTCAAGCATGAAACATCTTCCATATTCCCAATAGTTACATCATGGAATAAACAAACAGTTCATGTGAGATTTCCAGGCCTTCCCTTTGGGTCTGAACTCTGCCTTATAGGATGTAAAGGATGTTACCCAGGTCAGCTAAGAAACAGCCAAGGAAACCAGAACTGTGTGCTCAGAGACAACACATTGTAAGCTAGTCACCACTGACACTGTGCTGCCCCTCAAGCCTTTTCAGCCACCTGCTATTTTAATCATTTCACAATCTACCTATGACCCTTGGTCAGGCCTTTTTCAAGTATACCAGCATAAGGATTAGGCATCTCTATGTAGCACAGCATGCATATATAAGGTAAATCTGCAACAATGGCTTAAGTATACCTAATCTTGAAGAAGACAATAAAGAGTGTGGAAAATTTCTACAGAGACAACTTATCCAACATAGAAGGCCATGATGACATTCATCTTCATATTACTACATCAATTTAATTATCTTTTTCTCCCTTGGTCTATAACTACCTGAAATTTGTGATGAACTTGTATGGCAATATTATTATTCAAGTTTATAAAAATTTATATCCAAGATAGATTCTAGAGCTAATGGGCAAGCTTGACTACAGGTTCTTAATCTAAATTAGATTGTACAATTACCACACTAATTGAGTGGCCACAGAAATACTGCTCATGGCCTTTCAAACCATTTAAGATTTGTGAACTGAATTTCCCAAAAACTCACCGATGTCCATATGATAAATTACCTGTACCCAAACAACCTTGTTCACATTATAAAGGTGTGACCCTCTTCACGTGTGATGTCAGTTCTCCTGCCAAATTACTATCAACACCACCGCCCCCTACACACACACAGGCTCTTCCTGTGTATTAGATACTCCTTTGCATTATACATACTTTAATATAATTCTCTAGGAGAGGTAGAGGTTTAGTTCAATCAACTATCTTTTCTCCTTAATGGAATATAACTAGGTAAGTAAAATTTCCTGGATAGAGAGGAAGGGAATAACTTGAAAAGCAAGAAATACTCTCCAATTTTAGAGCAGGCCTGGCAAACTCCTGTAATGGAAAGTTTAAAGTAACAAAAGTTTCAAGCTCCCTGGGGATATGGGGGTGAGAAATTGTTTTTAGAGGGCAGAGGAAGAAATCTGAGAAAAAATTATCTAGTTTGAATTCATACCTAGGACGAATGCTATGGTTCAAAAAGTAGGAGAAATTGTCTTTCTTGTGATTGATCCTACGTGTATGATGCTGAATTAGGTTTCAAAAATTTGCTTGGACTATTACAGCATATTTAGCTTCTTTGTTTAAATAAGTACTCGACTTTCCAGAACCAGCTATAATGCATTATATATTGATTTTCTGTGTTCCTGATTCTTTCCATAACATCACTGAATGAAATTTAGGAAAAGAAGTCATTTATAAATTGGAAAATGCCTGTTTTGTGGTCCCTAGCAATTTCACTATTACCTGTTGTTCAGAAGGCCAACTTAAGCAAACACTGCTGAAATTCCCAGAACCTCAGCTCTAACCAATGTTGCTATGCCATCTATAGATTTTTATTTATTTTATAGCCATGTATATGTGTGTGTGTGTGTGTGTGTGTGTGTGTTTATCACTTACTATGTGCCACACAGGTTATCAGCGCTTTATAAATATTAATATATAAAAGTAATCCTTTGAGAGAGTTCTTTACAGAACCCATTAAAGATATTAGGAAACAGAGGCTAAAAGGAGTTATGTGGCATGACACAGTCATATACTAATTGTTAGAAAATAACAAAGCCAGTTTTCAAATTATTTCAACATGCTAATAACATGAAGGCAAAAATCATATAAATTAATCTAGTTATTTAAACCCATATTAAATCTTACTTATAAAGTTTAGAAAAAATATGGAAATTCTGGACGTGCTCCATGTACAGGTTTGACATATATTATAACAATAATTTATATTTTAATATCCTATTCCATTACAAGAAGAAGACTCCAAAAGAGCTACTAAAATTTAAATAAATAATTAGATATAAGGTTATCTAATAAATATGTAGAATTTAAACAGGCTATGGCATATTTCTATAACCATCATTTTCTTTCTTTTGATTAATTTACACACATATTTTTCTAAGATATAAAAAACTTTACCTTTTTAAAAAAGCTGTGATATTTGTTTGGTAACAGAGAGTCATATTTAGCTCTCCGATATGCATTTTGGGTGTGAAAAGATTGTAACATGAGTCCTCTTCTCAAGGAAGCTACATTTTCCTTGGGAAGGTATAGACTCTGAGGTGATTAAAAGACAAGGAAACAGAGCATAGTAATATTTTTTCAAAGTCTAACCTTCAGACTACCTCCCTGGGATAACGTGCTATGCTTACCAAGGATGTAGTCTTCTGGACTGTACCCTGGCCCCACCTGATCATAGCCCTTGAGGATTTTTCATTTTTAAGAAACTCCCAGTTGATCCTTATGAACACTGTAGAGTAACAACCAGAATAAAATGGATTGACAAAGATGTGAAAGATACCATGCATGTAGTAATGAGAGGCCGCAATGGGGAAGAGTTAAAGAGCATTACACAGGCGGATAGAGTACATGATTCCCTTCAGATAAAATAATGCAGCATTTGCAGAAAGAGCATTTTCTTTCCATTTATAAAGCCTTAAATTCAGAACTATGAATGCCCTTACCATGAGAACCAGCATGATTGGATGTAAGACTGGAAATAAAAGTCAGTGGAGCCAGTGCTAGGCACATAGAAGATGCTAAATAAATATTCGTCGGCTGAATGATTCAATGAGGACCTTAAACGGAGAACTGAAGAATTCAAAGGCATTCACTGAAGTAAATAATAGCATTAGATATTTATTTCAAATATTTCTGTTAATGCAGGCTTTCCTGACTTCACGCAGCTACCCAGTGAACTCAGGTGTGACTTCTGCTCTTCCTGCAGTGGATGCTGTCTGCAGATATCATGAGGGCCCTGGAAGGGGAAGAAGTCGTCATGTGCAAAGTACGTTTGAGGCTTCAGCGGTCCACATTCCATCCGGTTCTTTGTAAATTTTGTTTTCTAAATGAAATTCCTCATCTACCCGGAGAATATATATTGTCTTATCTGAATTATTTTTCTACTCTTTGCTGAGGAAGAAATAGTCAAGCTCTTTCAATGAAGGCTTTATTGAATTTATTTTTTAAAAATATATAAAACAAATACTATTTGATGTTTTTGTAAGTTTTTACTGGAAGCTTCAAATATCTACATGCAATCATGTCATTGTTCTTGAAAGTGAAAACCTTCCTTTTTCTTTCAAAAAGTTAGCAGTTGACCTTAATCCTGCACTAAACTGTGAAGTATAATTATTTTGATGATTGGTTTGCACAGAGGCCTTGTAATAACTGTAGGGTGAAGATGGTTAATGAGTAAAACACATTAACCTATGTTTAACATTTCTTTTAAGAAATGAGATTGTGATTTCAATTTAGATTGCAATCACCAGGTCTGCACATCATTGAATCATCATCAACATAACACACACTGATAGCCTCAATGGTAGTACAATAATAGCAATTGCAAAGTTATAGTGTGACAATGAGCTTTAAGGCCCCTACCACCTGTCGTTTAAATTTTCACTATCACATTGAGATATGAGAATTTCAGACTATGTTTCTTTCTGTTTGGCCTGTTTGTGATTGCTGTTATTTAAGCCACCCAGTCTATGCTATTTTGTTACAGCAGCCCGAGCTGATGAAGACGTGCCCTGATGCTATTCCTGCTGCTATTATTACCCTGAAAAAATTATGTAATTGGTTTCTCATTTTACTTTGTGCTGATTGTTGATATGAGTTAGTTCAGGCAAGGTTCTGGAAGCCTACATTAAGGTGAATTAGAATATAGTACTCAAAGGTAATTAGGGGACGTTATTTGTCCCTGTGTGTGTATGGATGTGTGTTTGTGTTACTGTGTTAGCTAAGACAGGTCTCTGAGGTTTTCAGATATGTTAATCTAAGTAATCCAAATATAATCCAAACATAAAATATAAAATATTTTAAATATAAAATAATTTAAGAGCAAGAATGAAATTGTGTATTTTGCAGCAATACGGATGGAACTGGAGATCATTTTCGTAAGTGAAACAAACCAGGCACGTAAAGTTAGATATTACGTTCTCAGTCATAAGAGGTGCTAAAAATATGTAGATGGAGGCAGAGAGGGGAATGAGAGATGATGGAGACTCAGAAGGGTGAGGGGGTGAGGGGGGATAGATGACGGCGTATTACTTAATGAGTACAATGTATGTTATTTGGGTGATGGAACCCTAAAAGCCCCGACTTGACTACTATGCAATCTATGCACGTAAGAAAATTACACTTGTACCCCATAAATTTGTACAAATTAAAAAAGAGTCATTTGAGGAGGATCCTCCTTGGATCATGCTGAAGCTGAAATTTTAGGCAGCAAGCAGCAGGGCGGGATAAAATAAAATGTATCTAATTAACCTAACTGAAGCTTTTATATTAGGGGTGTATCTGTTGTGACATTTGCTCATAAAGCCTTAGGTGTGAATGCCAGGAGAAAGAAAAGGTTTGCCCAACCAAGCGGTAAGGGAGTGCCTCCCAGGGGTAAAAGAGGTGACATTGACCTCACCATTGTCCACTTGAGATCATGCCCTGTGGAGCTGCAGAGCAAACCTCTCTTTATTCACAAATCCAGAAATCTATGGTAAAACAATGAAAATGGACATCAACCTGCCCCTAAGCAGCATGATAACAATGGAGACACAATGAGCCTCAGGGGGACGCAATGCTGAGTTGAAATAAAAAGTCATTTCTATAAATATAGAGCTCCTACTTTTTGCTTTAGCCAGTGATTTGTTTTGTTTTATATGCTTTAGTCTACACAAGGTGCAGGAGGGATATAAAAACCTGGGTAAACTGTAGTTTTACTAAAGAGGAGTGGAAATGAGGCAGGAATGTCAGTCCTGAACTTTCTTTGCCTCCATGATCAATGTATTTCTGAAAGTATTCAAGAGGTTGAATCATCTGGATGATTAACTTAATAGCTTCTTAGGATCAATTCCTTTTCTTTGCAACTTAGATGGGTCATTGAGAATTCATATGTCAAAATTGAACAGAATTGTATTTTTCTAATCTAATTTTTCAGTAAACAATAAGAAATGATGTTTCTAATTACTTAACTATCTTATAGACTTTCATATTTCAATTTCTTTAGTGAATTTTTCTTCCAAGTCCCTGATATTTTTTGTGGTTTCTTTGTGTTGGTTATCCATTTTTTCTTGCATATCATTCAGTTTTCTTACAATCCATGTTGAAAATTCTCCTTCTGTCATTGTAGTGTTCTGAGTTTGGTTAATGTCCATTGCTGGGGAGCTGTTGTTCCTCTTTGGGGGTGTGCTTTCCATTTGAGTCTTCATACTTCCAGAGTTCTTTCGCTGGTTCCTTCCCATCTGGATCAGTCATTCATTCTTGCCTTTAGATTTTCATTTGGATAATGGCACACCCTGTTTAGTCTCTGAGCCAGTAGGTGGTGTTTGTGGGTGAGATTCGACAACACCCTTTATGATGAATCAGTAGATGCAGTAAAATGGTGTGCAGGATGACCTCCCTGTCAGTAGGTTGCACTTGCAGGGAGGAGCATGCTGCTTTGGGGTCCTGTAGCTAGCTCTTGTTCCTCTAGAGAGGCCCTCTTGTGCCTCGGGTGATGGGTGGGGCCCTGGGACTTCCAGGTGTGTCCTTGTTCTCCACCTCAGTGGGGGCAGGACCAGGAGTATGTCTGGGTGGGGCTGGGTTGGATAAGCCTGCCCTCAGGCTCCACAACTGCTGTTAGCAGGGGTCAAAGTTCTGCTCTTTGTTTCTGTGCAAAGCTGCAGGAGGGGCTAAAGTGGCTTGACTCAGCTGAAAATCTGGGCTTGGGGGGTGGGGCTGTCCAAGACCCACATTCTGGAGCAGGTCTCACTCCCCTCTACCCTCCCCCTCTCCGTGGCATCTCCCAGGCCTCTGCCAGCAAGCGGGACCTCAGGCCAATGGATCTCCCCTGGCTGTGACATGGGCTGGGAGGTTCCCTACCCAGGATCACAGCCTGAGCTGGGTGCACAGCCCTCTTTTGGGAGGAGGGCTGCTGCTCAGGCACGCTGATCTGCCTCTGAAGGCACACACTCCTCAGTAGGCTCTTTCACACATCTCTCCTCCATGCCCCAGGGCAATGCGATGGTGACCTGGGTGTATGGGGTCTGGTCTGCAGGCCTGTCCTGTGGGCCCTGGAGATCAATCCCTGACCCTGCCAGGGGGAGGGGTGCTGGTCTTGAATCACCTGCAGGGTGCCCAAGCTGGAAAGATTTCACTCCACCTCGGGATTTGCCCCGCTGTCCTGGAGCTCCCAGGCAAGCAGCACCTGGGAGGGCTGGCAGATAGGGAGCTCACAGTTTGAGTACCCCTCAGTCTACTGTATGGCCCCAAAAGGAAAGGTCCCATTCCTTGGAGATGCCTCCGCGTGACAGCTACAGTGTCTCTCTGGGTGCTCACGGGTAGGGAGGGGGAAGGAGAGAATGGAGCAATATGACGCCTGTTGACAGGCTTGTGTCTGTGCCTGGGGAGGTGCCCTGAGGGGGCTGGGAACCCGGCGCCATGTCCGCAAGAGGCCACTGCCCACTGGTGGCAGCTGTCTCTGGGCTGGTGTCGGCAGGTCTCTCCAGCCACTCAGGAGCCCGCCAACAGTCCAAGATGCAAGGGAGGGGAAAGTTAACCGCTCCACCTACCCTTGTTGCTGGTCTCCAAGCCTCTTGGGACCTTTCTCCTTCCAGTTCTCCTCCACAATGTCTTCCCGTGGAGTCTCCTGTAGTTTCAGGCACCCTTCCTTCTGACCCTCACCTGATCTATGTTTCTCTGCTAGTTTATTTTTTTCCTCTTCCTTCTAAAATTTGTCTTTTTTGCAGAGAGACTCTGACTGGTGGCTTTTCTCATCCGCCATCTTTGCTCCTCCTGAATTTTCACTTTAAAGTCAAATATCTATATATTTTTAGTGAAACGATGGTGAATACTGTATTATGTAGACAGGAGCATCAATTTTCATTTCAGTTTCATTGTGTAGATAACATATAAAGTGAATTTCTTCTAGGCCATAAGTGTCTACATGAAATATATATTCAGGCATTGTTATTCACAGCCTACATCCATAATCAGGAAGTAGTATGGAAATTGAAGTATTTGAGAATTTCAGAATCTAAGTTCTGAAATAAGTGTTAGTACAAATAATTTCCACTGATTATGTTAATAGAGTATATCAGAACACTTGTAATCTATAAAAATCACATTTTAATAATAATGAAAAGAGAAGATATAAATTGTTGAAAGCAGAGAAATGGTAAGATTTGTTTATAGGCTACATATTTAATTTATACTAGTATAGGTCAGTTTAACACATTTTATATTCTTCATCTATTAAATTGAATAATATGTACACATTACTATCTAAGGCAATATTTCAAACACCAAATTATAGGATTATGTTTGTTTCATATACCTTAACAATCTATAAGACTATGAGGTCCCTAGTAGCAAGAATAGGATACATTTGTGTATTGCCAATGGCTAGAAAGAAAAGGGGCCTCCACCAAAATTTGCTAATATAGTGTTTAGCATAAAAGCTTAAGATGTCAACTCAGACTAACCCTAGGCCAAATTATGCAAGACACACAGTTTGTCTTCAATGCCCTTCTTACCTCTATTTTTGTTATTGTGGTAAGGTATAGACAACATAAAATTGACTATTTTAACCATATTTATGTATACAATTCAGAGGTCTTAATTATATTCATAGTGTTTTGTGACTATCATTGCTATCTATTTCCAAAATTTTTTATCACCCCCTCAAAAAACTCTGTACCCACTAGGGTACAAAACTGGGCACTAGGAAATAACTCTCCAAATATTCTTCCCTAGACTGTGGTAACTTTTAATCTACTTTCTGTCTCTATAAATTTACCTATTTTAGATAATTCATATAGGTGCAATATAATTTCTTTAAATTTTTTATTTTCCTTTCATTTTCTTCAGCCAGTCAGATGCACATTGTCACAGTTGATAAGCTCTCCCTAGGTCAAGTGCCACCCAAGGCAACGACTCACCCTGTGCCATCACCTGAACCTCCAGATTGAGTCATCATAGCAGTTTATTCTCAAGAGAGAAATTGTCTTCACACAAGGTTTTGTGCAAGGTTGACTGATCATTCTTTCATAGACTAACAGCCACTGAATTGGAAAAATTAAATGCATTACTCCTTACAGAAGTTTTTTTAATTCATTCAGGTAGATACTTAAAGTTCCTTCTAGATATAATTGTGCTTCAATTTAAAAAATAGATTACATACAGTGGAAATTTCAGCACTGAGATCGACTGTGAAGAATGTGATTATTTGGAGAGATCTTGTTGCTATTCCGAAGAGCACATGGCTCTAGATTGTCTACTCTTTAATGTATAAGCGTGTCTTTTAGCATGAACAAGAGTGATCTCATCGGCTATGTAGTGGCCCCATTTCTATTGAGTCTCTGCCCTTCTTAGGTAAAAGCATCAACCTTATTGTAAGTGTTTTCAACGTGAACAAAAGTGGTATTATTAGCTACCTCATGCTCACTTGAGTGGATACTGTCCCTGAAGCTTCACACTTAACACTCTATTAACTGGAGCCTCAGTGTAATGGCCTGTATCTCACACATTTTATGTAATGTCCAATGAAGCACAAACTGTTGCTCAAAATTAAAATTCTAGTGTTCAACAAGGGAAAAGTCTCAGTTCATCCATCTTGCTTGACATATTTCCATCAATAAGTCTCCTTGACAATCATTGTTACTCATGGACCTTATTTTCACATAGCCCTCCAGTTTCTCCCTGCCGTTTTAATTAGCAGTTTGTGTTCACATTATGAGAATGCAGGTGTTGAATTCATGTAGTTAATTAATAATAACTATGATTTGGAGAAAAGAAAATATTTTTAAACACAAACTTGGAACATAAATATGTACCAGTAAACAGTAGAACTAATATGGCACTGTCATATAGCTGTTATAAAATAGTAAAGTCCCATGAAAATTATTTCTATCTGCTTAAGCCTCAAGATCTTAGATACTCTTATTACATTATCTGAAGACTTAGAATAAAGCCCTGTCTCATGATTCCTAAATCTTTAAGAATTGTCAACGCATCTGTCATTTGATATTACTTATAAAATCTGATTTATTCATGAATTAAAACTCACACCTAAAGATGAAATACCTGCAAAACACTTTTCCTTTCCTGACTTCCACCCAGGAGATACTCAGGCAGAGCTGGCTTTGTGCAGATGTGAGCTGTGTAGTCACACGAGACTAGTGTTCAGAAGAGCCCTGTGCTCAGTTAAATATGCTGCTGTCATTGTCTTGAAATTCTTAATAATTTTTCAACAAGTGGCCTGAATGTTTATTTTGCAATGTACCCTGTCCTACACTGAGGTAACAAAATTAATTCAAACACTGTGTTTTCTCTTCTTCTTCTGTAAATTTATATGTGTTAAGCAGATGTCTCAAACTTTTAATAATGAATTAATATCATAAATATTTCTAAGCATATCTATACATAGGGAATTTGTTAAGTATGAAACAGTAATCAAAGAGAAGAAAGCTAAAGTTGGAGGGGAAAAAAACGGAAAATGAGTATATGTATATTGGGAACAGATATACCCTGAAATTCAGTCAAGAGAAAAAGAATTTGAGCCAAAGGACTTCCAGGCTTTGGAGGAACACTCTCAGGTTTACAGAGGGAAGCAAATCAGAGACTTATAAATAAAGGGAACATATTGTTGAGCAAAATGGACTATCCTGTAATGTAGTGTGAACTATTCACAGCCAGATCTAACACTTTATAAATTGTGTGTAGAGGGATTTCTGGCCTAGATGAGCATAGATAAAATCTCCCAGTAGCAAGTCTAATTTACTCAATCCACGTGGGCATGGCTTTCATTTGGAAGTTCTTATAAATCATTAAATCAATGCATTTTTATTAATATGTTACCCGCAGAAACAACAATTAATATTTCTTTATTTTTATCAGATTGCACAAGTACCCAACATTGCAGGACAATTCCAGAATGTCTATGGTGTTACTTTCAAAGGAAGATCCTAAGGGAAGAGAATGCCTCAACCTGTATGCAGTGAGGTGGAGTGGATGGAAGACAAAAGAAGTAGATAGACACATTCCATTATAATGAACTTCCAAGTCTCAGAAAAGCAACAGGTCCAACACTTTCAACAACTCATCCTTTGTTTGAAATAGCAGAGCACAGTGAAAGTGAATTACCCAAGGAACGAAGCTTCTAAAATAGAATATTGGCTCTTCTGTCTAGGAAGGATTTATTTTCATTAAAAATATGTAAATGGTAGACACTGAATCAAAATTACTCTAGAATTTGAGTAGCAAAACTGTAATTGATGAGCTTCATAAAGGTAAAATTTATTCTATAGTACATCATATATGTCTATGTACTTACAACTTTACAAATAGGATTCTAGAACTTCCAACTCTCAGGCAATAGTTGTGTAAAAAATAATTACTCTAATCCATCTGTATTATTATTTCCTTGAGTTATAACACTGGAAAGCAGTGCATATTTTTCAAAAATCACAATAAAATGTATTTTGGAGAAGAATGCTTGAGAATCGGGCTACTAAGGTTTGAATACTAACTTTGACACTTTTTAAAAAAATGCTTATATTGTCTGACCCTCACTTTTCCATCTTCAGTTAATGTTAATGATAGCAAAATATCATAGGGGTTTTTTTGAGAATTAAATCGATTAGTAGATATAAAGTGGTATTTGGTAAATAGTATTATTATCATAATATAGCAGGGCCCATGACTAATGAAACAACCACAAAAGTGTACCCAGACAAGGTGCCTTTTGAAACTGAACTTAACTTCCCCAACAAATTTTATGTGGCTATTTACTATAGCACATACTGCTTAACTGGTTTCATATATTAGACTTGCAGGAAGCAGGGTCTGCATTTTTTTTTTCACTTTTGTGTTATTTACACAAAATTCCATGCTCAAAAAATATTTGTTGAATTGAAATTGCCATATGACTTCAACTATCTGTACAAATTGCTTCCAGGTGTTATTAAAAAGGCTATATTCTTTAAGAAAAGATAAAAGAACAGGAAGTTAGCAAAATTTTAGATGTGGCCTGTAAGAGACCTTAAACATAATGAAGACTGTGATCTTAGACAGATGAGAAATCTTGACCTCAAAAAGCCAAATTGCATATCAAAATATATAGCTAGTGAACATCTGCAGTGAGATTATAACCCAAATTTCTTAATTCTTTCATCAATGCTGCTCACACTAGCTCTGGGGATTATGAGACCT
This sequence comes from Indri indri, assembly GCA_004363605.1. Classification (NCBI taxonomy): domain Eukaryota; kingdom Metazoa; phylum Chordata; class Mammalia; order Primates; family Indriidae; genus Indri; species Indri indri. The sequence continues at coordinate 7,614 of RJWJ010030189.1, read as the reverse complement.
TTTAGTTTCTAAATCCCAGGTGTACAAGGGTATCACCTTATACCGCTTATAACAATAGCCTTCTTTCCATTGTTGAAAATGCCTAAGAAAGGGATAAATCTCTAACCAATTGCCTTGCTCTGCTAATAGAAAAATGACCTCTTTACTCCCACAGATGCTGTGATCTTTTTAAAAAGGGAGAATCAATGTAAACCTTACTTGCAAAGAAAATGTCATCCAATTATATTTCATCACTTTTAGTGTTATGGATATAGGAAACAAAGTGAAAGCCAAGAAAATTCCATAAAAATGTTAACCATAAACTCAGTAATGAATCAAGTGAATAAATAGGCATATAATTTTTTCAATAACAGCAACTGCATCTTTGTAAGGATCCAATTAGAGTTGATAAATATGTTTTCTTGAAATACCACATCTTTTTGATGAGTAAACGACATTTTGTTTTAGAGCTGACATATATTCTTGAAATGGTGGTTTACTTCTTAGTGCAGGTCATGACATCTCAGATAAAAAAATACATCTGTGTATATAAGTGTATATATATATGTGTGTGTGTATATATATTTCTTTTCCATGGCTCATTTTGATATAAATAAGTGCCTTATTTATAAAACTTTGCAAAAATAAATTGTATAGTTTATAAAATAAATGTATTATACAAAACCATTCAAATTTTCACACACTGGAAAGCTTTGAAGAATATTCTGCATACCCAATGAAATTTCTATTTCACTGATATCTGTTTTCTCATGATAAAAACAACATATAATTTGTCCAACTCTTACCAATCTTTACTGATATTACCCATTTCTCTGGCTCCTCTATTTGGAACTGGGAATCCCTAGTTCCTCACTGTATTCCCAATGCTTAGAATAATGCTGGAAAAATAATAGGCATTCCATAAATATTGGATAAATGAAAGAATGAATGAATGTATGAATTAAATGAATGAAGATATCTATGGAAAGTCTCTTGATGCTGAATAATATGGAATCATTGAGCTTACACTAAGGTCCTTAAATAAAAGTCTGATCCCAATTCAGCAGTCAGAGTGATGCTTTTGAAAATGTATGCCTGTTACCACTCTGCCCTGAAATCCCTCCAAATTTCTTTTCTATTTTTATTTTTAATTTTCTCCTGTTACTTTCCAAAGAGTAGCCACCAGACACAATCTGAGATCCTATTGCCTTTTTAACCTCCTATCCTCACATCTTACAACTGTACCATCTTACTCTTAGACCCAGGCATGTGGGCCACCTTCCTGTTCCTTGAAAGTGCCAGGCACATACATACCTTAAGCTCTTTGCATTGGCTGTTCATGGTCTATCCCATCGTGACTCTTAATAATTATTGCTTTAAAGGATGAAACTTTATACTTCAGTCTTGTTTTAGGAAAGTGTGTGCATTAATTTTGCACTCATTTTCATATCTGCTATCAAGAGTTTTATTGATTCCCCTCCGTCCAATAGAAACTTTTTAAACTTTGCAGTTGATTTCCCTTTAACCACCATAAAAAAAAAAATGTTCCCAATAAATGATGCAGCTTGAAGGTCTGCCCCCATCTGTCTCATTTAAAATTAGATGAGATAAGAATAAAATAAAAATTGCCAATAATTGTGAGGTGGTGGGGAGGGAAGAGATGGTCTGGGTCCTCAGTCTACTCTATCAATAACTTAGGATGGTTTCTTTGGCTCTCCCCTTTATTAAATGCCCAGATTTTACTAAGATGTTGACTATGGTGACCACCCTTTCGCTCCCTGTTTCTGTGAGTTCAACTGTGTTACATTTCACATAAAATAAGATCATGCAGTATTTGTCTTTCTGTGTCTAGCCTATTTTACTTAGCGTAATGTCCTCTGGTTTGATCCTCCTTTATTTTATTTTATTTTTTATTTTTATTTGTTAAGGCTGAATAATATCATATATGTGTGTGTGTGTGTGTATACACATATATACATATATATATATATATATGTGCCACAATTTCTTTATCCATTCATCTGCTGGTAGACAACAAGGTCGTTTCCATTTCTTGGCCATTGTGAATGATGCTGCATTGAACATGGGGGTGCAACTATCTCTTCAAACTTAGTGCATTGATTACCTTTCAAAACACACTCAATAGTGGCATTGTTGGGTCATATGGTAGTTCTATCAAAAATTTTTTGAGGAACTTCTACACTGTTTTTAAGAATGGATATACCAATTTACATTCCCATCAACAATGTGTAAGAGTTTCCCTTTTCTCCACATTCTTGCCAATGCTTATTATCTTTTGACTTTTTGATAATAGCTATCCTAACAGGTATGAGGTGATAGATATATTAATATCATTGTGGTTTTAATTTTCATTTTCTTTATGATTAGTGATATTGTTTATCTTTTCATATACCTCTTGGCGATGTATTTGTCTTCCCTGGAAAAAATGTCTATTCAGGTTCTTTACTAATTTTTTAAACAGATTTTATATGCATATTTATATTATATATATATATATATAATGATAAATGGATCATTTACCAATGCATGATTTTGTAATATCATGTATTGGTCATTTTAGCATATATTGTCTCACTGAATTATGCAGATCATGGAAATGTTGACATTTTATTTTATATTTGCAGAATATAAAAATCAATGTACAAAAATCAGTTGAGTTTCTATAAACTATAAACTATGTGAAAAAGAAATTAAGAAAACAATTCCATTTACAACAGCATAGAAAAGAATAAAATTCTGAGGAATAATTTTGACCTAGGAGGTGAATAATCTGAACACTGAAAACTATAAAACATTAATGAAAAAATTGAAGAAGACACAAATAAATGGAAATATAGCCTATGTTCATGGTTTGGAACAAATAATATTGTTAAAATGTCCATACTACCCAAGGGGATATTTTTAAAGATAAATTTAAGCTACTCCTTATTTAGATGGTGACTCTCATGTACCAGGAGTATTGCAAGCCTTTCTCCCACTACTCTCAAACATCATCAATAGATTTGATTTTTAGTTCTGATAAAAACACTTTTCCTCTGCTAAATTTTACCTACTTATTGCTTTTGTGATATCTAACAATAAATATCCAACAGTCATCATATCTGTCTGTTACACAGAGGCACACATTCTGAGAGTCACTGGTTTTACTTTTAATACATGTGCCAGAAACTTGTGGGTAAGGGCTGGGGTGTTTGCATTACAAGCCACAACGTGAACGAAAAAAATCACCTAGAGATTTTATATTTTAGGTGACAGAATTCAACATTTTCTTGAAAACCTCATTGAGGTACTGTTTGATAAATTGCCTCTTCATGAATTTAAATGGTACTTTCTACTGAGAAAAATTTTGCTCAGTGTGATTTACCGTCGAGTCAAGAGACAGCATGATTTAATGCAGTTTGAATTCCATCAGCCCTTATAGGGTCCCATTTGTGCAACTTTACAGACATTTTGCATGCATTAGCTGTCCTTATGTTGGGAAAAAAGACTTGAGGCAAGACTTTTTTTTCCCATTCTAAAGAAATGTTATGAGGAAGACGGAGTCAATATTTATGTCACAGTCAGACATTCCTTGAGATGAATGAATTCATTCTATATAGGCACAAATTCATTCGTTCCGCCAGCCATCAGACAACATCCCGCCAACAAAAAGGATCACACTTAAAAGTAGAATTTTTAGACAACAAACTTTTATATGTGCTTTAATAATACATTATTTCAAAATAATCTAGGAATATAGAAATGCCACCTGTTTAGATCAACAGTTCTAATTTCTAATTAGTGTTTCTAATAAAGGAACACTTTATATTATTAAAATGTATTGAGAACCCAAAGGGGCTTTTGTTTTTTGTGGGTTATGCATATCAAAATCCACCACATTATAAATCAAAATTGAGAATTTTTAAAATATTTATTTACTAATTTATTTTAATTAATAATAATACATTTCATGCTAACATAAATAACTTAGCATTAGGAAAAATTATTATATCCTACTATATCCCTTCTCAAAAAAAAAAAGAAGAGTGGAGTTACATTACAGTTTTGCAGCTAGTGTAGCTCACAATTAAAACAATTGTTTATGTGCTTCTACTCACGACAAATATCTTATTTCGTTTTGCAGCAAATGCACTTAGTGTGTACTTCCCATTTTGTCACAGAGAATTTTAAAAAGATGTGCACTTAGGGTTCACTCAGTCTTACTCTCAAGTAAAGAGAATAGAGGGAAGCCTCTAATTAAAGCAGAGTCATAAATTGATAAGATATATTTTAAAGTGAATTTTTCTTTACATCTTGCTTCATTGCTTTGTACAACAATTTTATTTCTATTTTTGTCAAAATATAAGATGTTTCCAAAGACTAGTTCCATAAAGGAAAATTTAAAGCTTAAGTTTTTATCAGAATTGTTCAACATACTGTCATGTTGATGGTATGAACATTACCTTAGGAGATGGTTGATTTCCTAAGGTAATTTTATTATTTGTTACCTGGACCATAGAATGTGGATCTAATTTTGATATTAACAGCTTATCACACATTGTCACTTAGTTCTCTGGATTGTATTATAGAGTTTATATTATTGCTAAACATTTTTAAGACCTGTATGGATAGGATTAAATGTTGAGAATAGACGAAAGCCTCTAATTAGCATTATTTTTCACTCTAGCTTCAACGACAGGCAAAATTCACTAAAGAATGTCATCAATATTTAAAAAATCATTGTGCAGATACTTTCACAATTCTTTCACATCTGAATTCTATCTCCTTCTGTTATAGTCACTTGATTTATTTTTTAACTTGAACTCTTTTTTATAAAGTGTATAAAAGTGCTTGAATTTATGCTGAGAAAAACTGAAAAAAATAAATTAATACAAATAAACGTGAGACCATAGTCCACCAGGTTCATTGTGTGAAAAACAGGGCTATAGAATTATTTATTGTATAATTACTAACTGGTTCAAAATATCTAGGTTTACTTCATACAATGGTCACTGTATCAGTTCTGGGAGAATATGTGAGAATTTGTTCAATTATGTTCTTGAGAGAAAGGAAAGAGTTGAGGTCAGATAATGAGTTGGAGAAAAATTTAGGGATAAATCTTCCCAGATAAGACGTATAAATGGCCTAGGCACAGTGGCTCATGCCACAATCCCAGCATTTTGGGAGGCTGAGGGGGAGGATTGCTTGAGGCCAGGTTTTAGGGACCAGCCTGGACAATATAGTGAGACCCCCCCCCCAAAAAGTAGCCAGGGTAGTATCCTGTACTTGTAGTCCCAGCTATTCTTGAGGCTGAGGCAGGAGGATAGCTTGAGCCCAGGAGTTTACAGTGAGCTATGATGGTGCCACTGTACTCCAGCCTGGAGAACAAAAAAGAATATAAATGGAAAGGAAAGAAGGTAAGATTTTATGATTCCCACTGTAGATTTAAAAACAAAAGAAATTTCTACTACCATATTAGGGTTAATAGAGACAAAATGGGAATTAAAAAACTATATGATATTTTCCCTTAAATGACTTATATCACAGGACATTAAATACAGAATATGTTTCTTGGAAGGCATAGCACCAAGTGCAAACAGCTGCAGAGGTTATTTTAAGCTAATGATTTAAACCATTTATTATTTTACTGAATTGTTGGCTGAGGAGTTAATTTGGAACACTGTGTGTATGTGTAGTGCTGGCAAGAACCCCAGCAGCTGAATTTAATAGAAGAGCATCTCACTGGGCAGCAGATGACTTTCCTCGCTCTCCAGCCAATCAGAACTCCTGCAACAACCTGGGCACGGCCCACGGCTGACCATGGAGCAAAATAACCGTGGCACAGAATGCAGGGGCTCCTTCTGAGGTGAAATTAGCCATGAAATTCACACCAGAATCAAAGTAATTAATGATCAGAAATTGTTACTTACAGGTTGCATCATTTGAAAATGAGTAAATAAGCAGGCTAAGATTCAGGATTTAAGATCTCTTTGCCAGGTGGTAGGCGGCCAATACTCAGGCTCTGCTTGCCTCGGAAGACTTCTGCATATCTGAGCTGTCAGCCTGGTGTGGTCCTCCTGGGTTCCCACCATGGCATGGTAATGCAGGCGCCTAAGAACTCTGAGTTTCAGAAAGGTACCTGGAAGACAATCCTCTCACAAAGTCTATTTAATAAAACAGTAAAGAGCCTAAGGACCAGAAGAAAAACACAATTTCAAATTCTTATAAGAAAATCATAATTAAATTTAGCGATGAGCCGGCTTTATTACATGGAAAGGACACGCACTCAGGATGAAAACACAAACACAACCAACAGTAATAATATAACAAGGGAGAAAACGCACACCCTATGTCATAAGTTTTGGTAAGTAGAGTTTTTGTTTTTTGTTTCATTTTTTTTGTTTTGTTTTGTTTTGTTTTTGAGATAGGGTCTCGTTTTGTTGCCTGAGCATGAGGGCAGTGGCATCATCCTAGCGCACAGCAACCTCAAACTCCTGGGCTCAAGGGATCCTCCTGCCTCAGCCTCCAGAGTAGCTGGGACTACAGGCATGTACCACAACACCCAGACAATTTTGTAATTTTTCTAATTTTGTAGAGATGGGGTCTTTATTATGTTGCTCAGGCTGATCTTGAACTCTTGACCTCAAGTGATCCTCCTGTCTTCGTCTCCCAAAATGCTAGGATTACAGATGTGAGCGACCGCTCCTGGCCAAGTTTTTGTTTTAAAACACAGCTTCTGTCCCACAAAATGTAACTTCGTTCCGATTAGGATCACAGATACCCAGTAAAAACATCAAGAAACATAACTCTCCTGAAGCCTTCTATGCATATGTAATGATTACGAGTGTATATGTGTTCAAATATGATATTTTTGAGATTTTTAAAAACCATATTCCCATATGGTAACCCGAGTATTTCACACTAGACCTGTCTTTTACCGATAATAAATATCAGCCTTAGAATCTAGAAAATCCAGAAATTAGATCAATTATCCTTCAAATATCAGCAAAAATCTAAAAAAAAAAAAAAATTGCCTGAGGACTCATGGACGCATCATCCTCCACTGCCCCAAGCTCTCTTTCGCTTTGGGAAAATCACCACCTTTTCCCAAAAGCCCAGATCCCATTTTAAAGAAAAAGAGAAGAGGAATCTTAAAGACCGAAGTATTATATCTATAGAAACTAACGATTTACTTAATGGGGCTGATTAAAATACTCTTAAGTTGCTAAATTTGCTGGATTTGACTACATTTATTTCTTTTCTCTCTATTACCTCTACAGTGAGTGCCTCTGAGGGAAAAAAAAAGCAAACAAAGTTTTTTCCACATTATATGGTCAGAATGCATTCATAAAGTAAATAAAACAAGAAAGAGATGAGAAGAAGAAAGATAAGCACAAAGAAAAGCAGAAGAAATGTAATTAGCTGCATGGATTTTGAGATCTATTATGGCTTTTTATTTAACACCCATCTCTGTGTCTTTACCCCACAATTTGTGCAGTTATGTTTATCTTCCTGTGTTTTGATGACCTTCCTCTATTCACCTCACATTACGGTTATTTTGTGCTCTGTCACCTCTGGGTCTCAACACATTCCAGAAGCTTCTTTTGATTATGACTTTCTCTTTGACTTCCTTTC
>RJWJ010030188.1:0-20096 GCA_004363605.1 Indri indri | reverse complement strand
TCCCTCTCCCCTCCTGCAGCCTCCTCTGTCCCGGCCCAGCGGCCCAGCGTGGGTGTTGGGCTAGAGCTGGGACAGGGACCACGGTGTGCAGAAAAAAGAGCCTTAAAAAATGAGAAGAGAAAATAATACAAATCCTCTCTGTCGACTCCCGCCCCCTTTCCCTCCCGCCATGAAACAAGGAATCCGCGCTCTCTCCCTCCCGTTCGGGCTGCAAACAACCACTCCGGCTTCCCGCTGCGCTAGGCTGTCCGGCTGTCTCGGGTTTATTTTGGGGGTGGGAGGGCAGGCAGAGTGTTTCCACTGCCTCCGAAAAAACAGGGAGGGGACAGGGCCAGCACGGAGGCCGCGGGACCACGGAGGGCCAGAGGGAAGATCAGAGGGGCCTCTTCCCCTTCGGTTCCTCTTCCCTTTTAGGGGCTGAGGTTAAACAGAGGGCAGCGGGCCCACGACCTTTACCCTCTGACATCTTTGAACTCAAGAGGCTTTGATGTCTTGGTGCCGGACACCCTCTCCCACAGGGACAGGCAGCTGCGTGCAGCAGGGCCTGGCAGATGCCCCCACAGGACGGGGGTCTTGGGGCTCAGGCAGGAGTGAGGCCCTCTGGGGTTGCCCCTTGGGGACTCACAGCCCAGCCAGGGACCATCACCCCAGCTGGCCTCCAGCTCGAACTGCCCAGCCCTCCTGCCAGCTGCCACCAACCTGCCCACACTCCAGTCCCGAGAGCCCCGTCTGAGCACCCGCCGTCAGCCTCCTCTCTGGGCCTCCCGGAACACCCTGCCCTTCTCTCCTGTGCCCCACCCGCCCCCCGCTGCTATCACAGCCACCCTCCAAAGCCAGGATGTCCTCCTGGCCCTCGGTCACCCACTGGCCTTGCCAGTCAGGGGCCGTCCTCAGCCCCACACTGGCGGAAGACACGGGCTGTGGGCCAACACCCTCCGGCCTCCACCTGAGGACACGGGGTCAGGGTCTGGCTCAGCCTCCTCAGGCTCCTGCTGGGGCTGGGTCCCTGCATGGGCAGAGTCTGCCCATGCAACGATGACCAGGGAGGCCCGTCACCCTCCGCTTCCGTGTCTCCGCCCTGGCCCTGGGCCTCACAGGGCCCCTACCTGCCCGCCAGCTGCACCCCAGAAGCAGAGCGGGGCCCCCGCTTGCGGTGGAGCTGGCAGCCTCGCTGGGCTGTGGGGCGAGTCCTGTGAATGCAGCGCCATGCAGAGCAGGCGACACCCACCGACGGGCGCACTCGGCGGTCATGGGGTCTCTCCTGGCCCCTCCTGGGGTAGCCAGTTTGGGGGGCCGGGACTGGGGGCAGGAGGGATCGTAGGGAAATAGCAGCCGAACCTGTGCACAGCCCCGCCCCTCGCCCCACGCTGTCCTCCTGCGCACCCTGGCCAGGGTCTCTCGGCGGTCCCCTGGGCTGCCCCTGTCCCCCGAGCATGTATACTGGCCTTGGGGGGCCTCGGTTGGAGCCCCCAGGCTCCCTGAGCAGCAGGACAGAGCCCGCTGGGGCCCCGGTGGGTGGGCAGCGGCTGGGGGCAGGGCCCGCCAGGCCCGGGGACGATGCTAGCTTGGCCCCCTGCCCCCACCCGGTCCCCACCCGTGACTCCAGCCTCTACCAGGTTTCTGAGGGGCATTGTTATTAATATTATTATTACAGCCGCTGCAAAAACACAGCCCTAAGCCCTCAAGTGATTTATTAGTGTGCAGCCTTATTGATTAGGCCAACTTTCCACCGTGGCTGGGGAGCGGTGCTCGGCCGCCAGCAATCTCTGGTCTGGGGGTGGCTGCCCGCCGGCACCTCTGGCCAGACATGGAGACGAGCTCCTGCCCTCCCCAGGGACCCCCTCCAGGAGAGGCCTGGGTCTGGGGGGAGACCCCCTCCAGGAGAGGCCAGAGCAGACCACTGGGCTCTGGTGTGGGGCTGGGTGTGCCCATGGCCAGTGGGGCAGGGAGGATGCAGGGCCGCGAGGGCCTGGATCCTGCTCCTGGACCTGCACTGCACATCCCACACCTGCAGGGCAGGATGTGGCCCACGGAGGCCCTGGGGACAGCCCCGGAGGGCTGGGGGTTGGGAGAGCACGGCCCAAACCGCAGTGGCCCCTGTGCCAGCTCTGCCCCTCTGTGTGCGCTCAGTGACCCAGGCCCGGAGCAGCGCTGTCCCAGCCGGGGGCACTGGGCACCGGCCCCGAGTTGCGCTTGGGGGGCTCACTGCCCTGCCTGGGCCAGCCTGTGTCCTGCACGGGGCAAAGGGACAGCGAGGAGGGGGCCGGGCGGTGGCACTGCTGCAGCAGGGACACCCTGGCTGGCTGTGGGGCTGGCACACCCTGCCCCGGCTCTGGCAGGGCCCCTTTCCCTCCAGCAGCTTTAGAAACATCCCTCTTGTCCCTGGAGAGGGCAGGCGGCTGCTTGGAGACAGCACTAGTTCCTCGGGGCGTCCTGACCACGGACCCCCAGAAGCATGCTGGGTTGGCCTCCTTAGGCCACCAAAGTCCCCACCAGGGGCACCCACCACCACTGGGAAGTCACGACCTCAGCCAGGGCCCAGATGAAGCCCCCTCCCTCCTGCCACCCCAGAACAGGCTGCCTGCATCCCCCACAACCTCCCACTCGTGGCGGCCACCAGGGCCTCTGCAGTCTCATCCCATGTGCTTGGAAGGGGGCTCGGAAGAGGGGGCCCCTCGGGGCGTGGCCCGGACTCATCAGCCCCGGCTCCTCCATGCCTTTTCCTCTGCTCCCAAAAGCTCAAACACGTTGGGGTCTCGGGGGCCCCGTTCTGCTCCCCCAGCCCCGGAGCCCCCCGCCATGTCTCGCTGTCCCTCCTGCCCCCACCCCGGAGCAGGGCCAGGTGGCGTTTGCAGGGCGCAGACCACGCCACTCCAGAGTCTGCTCTCTCCTGCCAGGAGGCGGCTGGGTCCAGCTCCAACATGCCAGAGTCTTTCTCCTTCCTTTTTATGACTAATAAAAGGGATTGTAAACCCTGCGTGTGTACAAAGTGCACCCTATAAATGGCTCCTGGTAATAATGACACTGCAGTGGTGCCCCCCAGCCAGGTGTGCTCAGGGAGGGGAGCCAGGCCCGGACGCTCGCCGCCTCTGGCCCACCCAGGGACACAGGGGCAGGCACGGTGCACTCCCCCCACGCAGGCACGACCTTCTCAAGGACCGGCGGGGCTGGACCAGGAGGGCTCCGGGAGAGGCGAGAACAGGAGCCCTCTGTGCAGAGGGCCCCCGCCTGCCCTCTCCCCACACCCTCGCCCCGGTAGACAGACACCCTTCTGGCACATGACACTGGGTTTGGGATGTCAACGGCTCCTTGTTGCCAACCTCCTGAGCATGGGGGAGGCTGGACTGTGGCTCTCTCACCATTTCCCTGCACGTGGCATGCCCCTGAGTCCCCGGGACTCAGTTTCCCCATCTGACTCAGCATCATGCTGAGTCTCAGAGCTACAATGTGGGGGGTGTCAGGCCTGTGGGGCGGCACGGCCAGGGTCCTCCCCACAAACCGCCATGCCGGTGAGGGGGGTGTCAGGCTCCACCCGGTGTGGGGGGTGGGAGGCCCAGGCCAGGCCATGAGCCGTGACTGTGTCCTTGGCAAAGCCCACAGGAAGGCTCCGGGGATTAGCCATGTTTTCTCTCCTCCCTGACGTGCTCCGTCTCGCAGAAGGTGGCCCCGGAGGACACAGACCACCTTTTCAGGTGGATTTCCCATTGAGAGTCTCCCGTTCGGAGGATGCCGGCAGAACGTGCTGCTCTCTAATCCCACCCGCGGGGCCAGCGGGCCCTGGCAGCGAGAGTGGCAGGAGGAGGGACCCGCCAGGGCCGGAGCACATGCGAGACTCCGGGGTAGGGTTCTGGCCCCATCCGTCAGTGACGCGGGCAGAAGGCCTCCAACGCGCAGATATGCTTCCCTTGTTGAAACAGAATTGAATGTTTTCCTCTTAGTAAAACTCCTAGGAAGAATTGCCAGTCTCTGTTTTGCAGGAACATCACCTTTCCTAGGCGGCTGCCCCGAGCTGCCGCGGGAAACCGGAGCATCCCGCGTGGAAACACGGCCAGGCGGCGGTGCTGGCTGCTTGAGCCCGGGGCTCTCAGGGAGGACAAAGTGCCCCGACCCTGCGTCTGCCACAACCGTGGTGTAAACGTTCCCAGCACGGCTGGTTTCCGAGCTGCTCTGAGTCGCCGGACTCGGGGAAGGGAACTGACCGTTTCCGGTCCCCCGGTGCCCCCACGGCGAGCAAACCCGAAGTGGACAGAACGTTCCCAGTGCGGCCCCCGGGCCTCCCGCCTTCCCACCAAGGGGCCTCGTGGGTCCGGTCCCACCTGCCCTCCTGGCGCCTCCCCGCCCCAGAGCCTGTCCTGGGTGGGCCCCCTCCTGGGGCCCCCCCACGCTGCCCACCCTCTGAGGCAGGGGCAGCAGCCTAGGGAGGGGTCCCCAGGAACAACGGGACGCGCTGTGAGAATCCCGTCTTCAAATCATCCGGGCTCCACTACACTCCCGTGGGCAGGACCCCCGACCCGTGGCACAGGGCCTCTTGGGGTCGGCCACCCACAGCCCGTCTGCCCCTCCGCCTGAGGCGGCTCTGCTACCAGGAAACCCGGAGGGAGCCCGAGTCTAGGTGCACTCAGGGAGCCCCGACGGAGCCGCCCACCACACAGCCTGGCCTGCTGTGCCTCACTGGGCCCCGGCTCCGGGACTGGCAGGCACCTGGCGGCCTGGCGGGGTCTGGGGCCAGCCCGTCCCTGCTCAGCGCCCAGCACAGACCCACATGCTAAGGGTCACTCTGGCATTCCAGTGGGACAGAGGACGCGGGGCTGTGGTCGTGGGAGGCGGCGGTTCTGAGCCGGGGGTGCTTGGAGGAAGGCGCGAGGCCCACCCCTGAGTTGGCAGTGAGCCCAGCTCGCCCGCCGTCCCTTCCCTCCTTCCTGCCGCCACCCACACCCGGCTTTCATCACGTCACACCTGGGCTATTGCGGCAGCCTTGCCTCCCGCCCCCAGCGCGGGCTGTGCACACAGTAGGCTCCCTCGGCGCACACCAGCGCTCTGCACGGCCCAGGCCCCGGAGGTGGGAGCAGACGGCACCCCCGACCACGCTGTCCTTCGCCGACCATCCCCTGCGACGATGCTGGCGGCGCCCGGGCAGCTGGCGTTAGCTGCCACTCGCGCACAGGACGCCTTTCCTGTTCTGCTCCCGTGTCGGGAGAGAGTCTGAGGGGACAGTGCCAGGCAGGCTGGGGACCCAGGGGACAGCGGCCAGGCAGCCTGGGACATCTCTGCAGACCAGCCCTTCGCAGCAGGCTGCCCCGAGGCGGTGCAGGATGGGGCCCAGGAAGCGGGCGGTGAGTGGGGAAACCGAGGGCTCCAGAGGCAGCAGGACATCCTTCTAAACAACGGCCAGTGCGCCGGCCAGTGTCCGGGCTCCAGGGGCTGAGGGACTCCTGGCGCGCGTGTCCTGGAGAGAGCCGCTTGTCTGCGAGGCCCGTGTGCCGCAGCTGTGCGCGCGTGGGTCAGCCGTGGGCACAGGAGCTGCTGGTTGAAGGGCCGGACTTGTGAGGACTCACACCTGCTGGTCACCTGGGTCCAAACTCTCATCAGGTGGAAGCTTCTCTGCAAACCAGCGCCGTCCGGCAGAACTTCCCACAGGCTCATGCTCTGCTCTGTAGTCCAGACGACGCGCAGGACGCACCGGCAAATCCAGCTGCAGGTAAGTGCCCTGCAACATGGGGGACACTACTGGGGACGGACTTGCTCCAACCAATCATGTGTTCTTCACCTACATCCTAGCCTCACCATCGTCCCGAAACTTTATGGGCTCATGTGGACGCCCTGCAGGTTCCAGGCATCCACCAGGCAGGGCAGCCTGCGTCCAGACCCATCATGAGGTGGGCGGTCCCAGCGGCTGACATGAGGCCACTGCTGGGCCTCTCTGCTGGTGTTGAGGACACACAGGGTCTGGGCCAGCCCCACGGAGAGCCGTGAGCCTGTGTCTGGCTCCCCGCAGAGATGGAAGCTTGGGGCCGCCCTCTGGGCAGCCACCACAGGCCCTGCCCTCCTGCTCGTTCGTCTCACCCCTGCCTCCGTCCCAGCCACCGGTCACTGAGCACGAGGCCCCCGGGTCCCCGTCTGGGCAGCCAGCTTGGAGCAGGTGCGGCGTCCAGCGCCATCCTGTGCTGCGCAGCGAGGGTCTGCTCGCAGGTGTGGCCCTCAGCACTGGGGGCCCAGGGGCCCGAAAGTCTTCGCTCCTCCCTGGGGTGGGCCGGCTGGCAGAGGGGACCCTGGCACCCCAGCTCCGCGGGTGCCTAAGCAGGAGACAATTTCTGGTCTGGCTCCGTCGCCCACAGTGGCCCTCAGGCTCCCGTCCGAGGGCTGTCCTGTGCTGTCTGAGCCCCCGACCTGGCCGACTGCAGCTCTGGGGAGAGTGTGGGGACGTGGGGAGGGGGGTTCAGGGAGGCAGCAAACCCTAACTCTTCCCTCCTCCAGACCACGCGCAGGGCTGCGTGTCAGGACGGGGCACCAAGTCCCGTGTGTCTGCGTGTTGTGTGTGTGGGCCGTGGTGTGCACACATGTGTGCTTCTGAGACCAGAGCCGCCGGTCTCTTCGCAGCTGGGGCAGGTCGAGGGCCCCACGCCCCTCCCCTCCCTGCCACCATCCGAGCCGGGTGAGAGGAGGCCACCAGGGCCTGGGCTCCTCAGTGCCCTGGTGACAGGGCTGGTCTTGGTCCCCTCTGTGAGGTGCCAGCCTGTCCCCTCCTCTGCAGAGGCCGCAGGCTGCAGGCACCTGGGTGGTGAGACAGTGGACCCACTTTGCAAAACCAGAGAGCGCTGTGGGGGCACGCCTGGGCCGGGGCTGGGGCTTCCCAACCTGCCCCTTCCCCGCCTCAGCTCCTGAGCAGGGGGCCACCCCGCGAGCATTCTGGGTGCCTTGGCCCGCAGACCCTGCGGCCACTCCCAGCTGCCATCCTCCCCTGGGCTCTGGCGGGGCCTCCCCTGGCGCTGGTGGGCGGCCCTGGCTACCAGCCTCTGCTGCACTCTCGTCTTAGACACCTCCTGACACTTGGGCCCTGGAGGCGCCTGCCACCCCGCCCCCCGGCCTGGCCCTGCCCGCTCTGGCTGGAGGGCAGGGGAGTCTGTTCCTGCCCGGCCGGGGGGTCCTGGGCTTCGCCTCTGAAGGTCCCGTGTGATTTGCAGACGTAGGTCGAGTTTGGTTACATTTAATAGAGGAGAAGAGAATTTCTCCGGCAACCACCTTGTTGTTGCCAAACCAAGTGCGGGAGAGCAGGAACATCCATCGCTCCCCTTTGAAACATTTTTTTTTTTTTGCAAAGGAAAGAATTCCAGGCTTCGTCTCTCTTTACGTGCCTTCCAGACAGGGATCCCCGCAAGGCTGGGGAACCCAGGTGGGGCTGCCAGTGCTACCAGGCAGACAGGGTCCCCCGGCACCTGCCCAGCCTGTCACCCTCTCCTGCAAGGCACTCTGGGGCTGTGAGTTGGGGCTGCACCCCAGAAAGTGCTCCGAGGAGGGGGCATCTGCGAGCTGCCTGGGCCTGCGGGGGTGGGGGGGGCACGGTGACAAGCAGCTTTCTGGAGACGGCCGGACAGGGGCTCGTTGACTGGCAGCCAGTGGCCCCCTTGAGGAGAGTCAAGGCTGCCCGAGGTGCTCCACCCTGATGTGGGGCCACCTACCTGCACCCGTGTGGGCCAGTTCTCCAGCCTGGTGTCACCAGAGCTGGCCACACTTGCTGCCCCCAGGCAGGCCCCTGGTGCCGGTGCACTCGTGCTGGGGCCCTGGCCGCTCCCTTTGCCCAGGGAGCATCTCCGGCCTCCCCCTCTTTGGGCAACGGGGACATCTCCGAGGGAGGCCGAGCGCCTGCCCCGCCCGTGCTCGGGTGCGTGGGGGCGGGGGCCTGCCCTACGGAGGTGGGTGGGAAGCCTGCTCACTCCGGGGACCCAGCGGCCCTGGACGGAGGCTCAGGAGGGTGAGAGAGGCTGCGTGGGCGAAAGCCTCGGCCTCTGTGTGGCCAGTTGCCGGGCGTGAGAGGCCCTGAGAAGGGGCAGATGGCACTCACCCCATCCGGCAGGGTGTCACCAGAGCTTCCCAAATCCCACCCTGCCCGGGGGGACCATGATGCGTGATTTCCCTCCCTCTGCCCTCCTGGAGGGGCACGAACAACTGCCCCAGCGTGGGGGCTCGTGGGACACCCCAGGGTAACTCGGCACCCTCTCTCCCCTCCCCACTCTGGTGCCCTGACCTTCCGGGGTCCTGTCCCCAGGTGGGTGCTGAAAAGGGAGGTGCTGGCTGGCAGGGGCTCTGCCTTGCCCGGGCAGCCGTCCAGGGAAGCACCGGCTGGGGCTCTAGCCGCACAGCGGCACCTGGCCCCGGAGCCCACTGGCAGGTGGCCTCGGGAAGGTCTCCCCACCGGGGTAAGCGGTGCTCCTGCTGCTGCCACCGTCACCTCATGGGCCCACCAGCCAAGGCCCGGGTGCGCGTTTGCTTGGCACAAGTGGGCAGTGAGGGTTGGCCGCTTGTGGTGCCCCTGGCTGAATGCCCCCTGCGTGCCTGCGGGGCAGGCCCGGGGGACCAGTGGGCAGAGAACAGGCCAAGTGAGCCCCAGCTTTGGGTGTGGGCTTGTGGCCTCGGGGGGTGACCAGTGGGGGAACGGAGACCCCGGGGAGGGAGAGAAGGGAGGGTAGAGGGGCCAGAGCCGGTGCAAGAGCACATGGGGAAACCGAGGCCCAGAGTGGGAGGCAGGGTTGCCTGAGACCACGGCGCCTGGCAACATGCACTTTCTTTGAGATGAGGGTCTCCAGGCAGGGCCAGGTACTGGGTACTGAGCCTCTGTCCCCGTGGGCGCCGGCCTGGGGGCGGGAGTGGGGTCAGCTGGGACGGGAGCCCGGCGGCTCCCAGGGCAGAGCGGGCCTGGGGTTCTGGGAAGAAGTCACGGTGCCCAGACCCGCTCCCTGGTCGCTGGTCCGACCAAGGAGAACAAGCAGGGAAGCGGGAGGCAGCCGAAAGTGAGAAACGGCAGCAAGTGAGCGCGCAAGGCCCAGGGCTTCCCGGGCAGGAGCGTCACACGCAGAACATGGCACGTGGCATGGGGCACGGCCGGCCTGCGTAGTCCATCCTTTCCGCGGGCCGCCCCGCCCCCGCTGCAGGGCTGTTGCCCCAGCCCACCTGCCTTGCTCCCTCCTCAACCCCTTGCCCACCAGCCCAGGCCACAGGCCTGGAAACTGAGGCCCGCGGACCCCGGCAGAGGGAGAAATGGCCAGGACAGCAGGGCTGTAGGGTGGAGACCACCCGGGATTATGCTGGGGCGTCCCCGCCTCCGGGGGACCGCCAGCCCTGACCGCCCAGGTGTCCTGAGGGCCTCTTCAGGGCAGGGCTATTTCCAGCCTCCGAGCTCACCCTCCTCCTCCCAAAGAGGCAGGGAATGCGGCACAGACAGCTGGGCCGTCAGGCGAGACCCCAGGAAGGGTGACGAGTAAAAATGGAAGGGCAGCTGGTCCGCGCGGGTGTCCTTGCCTGGCCCGCCGGGCTTGCTGGCCTCACCTCTCCCCCCACCCAATTTCTGGGTTCTGCGGCACCAGCCGTGCATGGAAACAGTACCCGCCAGGCTCTGCACCCCCCGAGCTGGGAGACAGGCTCACGGGACCACTAGCTCATCGATGGCTCAGGCCTGAGGGGCTGGCAGGAGAGTGGGGCTTCGTCAGCGGGGACTTGGTGGCCTCGCGGCGCTGGCTCCCCTTCCCCTCCCTGAGTCATGCCCTGCCGGGATGTCCTCCCTGCCCCCCCTTCCCCCAGCTGCCGTCCGCTGGCTCCCAGGCACCTGCCACACGGGGCACAGGCGCACTCAGGGAGGCTGTGGCCTTTTTTGGGCCTGTCCGCAGCAGGGCCACCAGTGCCCACCGAGGGGTGGCCAATCAGCACTGGCATCCGCACAGGCTGCGGGCCGCAGGACAGCAGCTATTTCAGGCCCGGTGTAGGTTTCCCTGTCTCCATCCCAAAGAGGAAGGGAATGTAGACGGCCTGCCGGACAGGCGCCAGCTAGGCACTCGGAGACCCCAAAAAGGGCAGCAGGAAGGGAGCGGGGAGGGGAGC
The DNA here is from genome assembly GCA_004363605.1 of Indri indri. Taxonomy (NCBI): domain Eukaryota; kingdom Metazoa; phylum Chordata; class Mammalia; order Primates; family Indriidae; genus Indri; species Indri indri. The sequence goes on along the minus strand of RJWJ010030188.1, from coordinate 10,007 downwards.
TCAGGCCGCTCCCTCCCTGCTCCTGGGCTCACGAATGTCACCCGGCGGTTCCACGGCCTGCCCATGCACGCGAGTGGGAGCCTGGCATTTCCGTCCACCTTTGTACTTTCTCCTTGGTCCCCAGACCCTCTGGTGGCCCCCCTGGCCTTGGCACCTTTGTCACAAAGGCCTGACTTTGGGGCTGAGTTGCCAGGTCTTGGAGGACAAATGAGATCCCTCCTCATTTGCCAACCAGTGAGACAGAAGGGCTGGCACGGGACAAGTGTGAGCTACAGAATGTTTTAGAGAGAGGCTGGGCCCCTCCCCAAGCTGGCCCAGGATGGTGGGGAGGGGGAGATTCAGTCACGACTGAGGAGCAGCGGCTCACACGTAGTGTGCCCCAAGCTCCCAAGGGATAAACGGCAACGAACGGTGTCCTTTGCCTCGTTTGGCCGCGCTCTGCATGCACCCAGGACGGCCATCGCGAGGCAGAGCTCCTGACAAGCCCCACCACTGTCCCAGCCCTGGTCCCTCACCCCACCCCGGCCATGCCCACCTGCCCACTACGTGAGGTGGGGACAAGAGGCCAGTGGACCTCCCCAAGCCGGTGGGTGACCAGCTCTGCCTGCTGGCAGGGGCGGCTGAAGTCTGGCTGCAGCCTGCCGGCCACACGCTGTCTGTGGCCTCAGGCCTTAAACCAGGGAGGACCACTAGCTTCCCTGCCAACCGGGAGCGTCCGCCTTGGTGTGGGAACGGGGGGCTCAGAGGGCGCTGCAGGCACAGGGCTGGTGCCAGGAGGGAGCGCTGCCTAGGCACTGCTGGTCTGGGCCCGCGGCAGTCTGCCTGCCAAGCCCGCAGTCCGTCCTGGCAGATCAGGCCCCACGGACGTGCTGCTGAGCCACCAAGGCCAGCAGACGGGAGCGGGCGCTTCCTGGGGAGTGGGCCCAGTCTGGGGTCCAGGGCTGCATCTAGAGCGAGGCTTTGGGTGCTGGCTGCACACTGCTCTCCACGAAGTGCGGCAGGGCAGGGGCCAGGCAGTCAGCACGGGGCGGGGCAGGGGGGCAGCCACGCCACTGCCCTGGGCCCGGCATGGGGACAGGCCTGGGCCACGGAGCTGGCTGTGCCTGCCCAGCCCCAGGGGTCATGCGTGCTGCTGGCCGTCACCCTGGGGGCTGTCGGGTCCCCCCACACGACCCTCCTCTTCGAGGCAACATAGAGGTTTGGGATTTCACCCCTGGATTTTCCAAATCCTGCCAGGGCTCCCCCAGCCCTGCCCCCCTTCCCATCATGCCAGGCCCAGGGTGGGGCAGACAGGAGAGGAGTCTGGGCGTCCGGACAGGGTCCAGCCCCGCACCCCCTCCGCCGGCGGCTGCGGTCTCAGGGCAGGGCTCCCCTCGCTGCCCAGCGCCCTTCATCCCCGGAACCCAGGAACACGTGGTGCCCACACACGCCCCCGCCAGGAAGAGGCGGCCTCGCTGGAGGTGCCCGGGCCGAGCTCTGCCCTGGTGCTGCTGAAACGGGCACACCGTCAGCAGCTGAGCCCCAGAGAGGGCACACTGGGCCGGTGTCTGCCGGGCTCGCTCCTGGAAAGCTGTGTCAATAAAACCTCATTCGAATGCACCAAGAAGCCCCAGGCCCCTGTGAACTGACTCACCTCCCGCAGGCGTCTGCTCCACGCCCTGGGAGTCACCCACTGGGAGCTCTGGGCATGGACTCCCTGTTTGGCAGCTGGTCCTCAGGGTGCAGTGCGCACCTGGGGGAGGGGTGCGGTGGGCTTCGGGGCTTCGGTGTGGGCAGAGAGGCTGAGGCCCAGCAGAACGTGCTGCTGGCAGACGGGGAGCGGGGCCCTGGCCGCGGCAGCATGGCGGGCGGGCGGGCAGAGCCGGGGGTGGCGAGCGTCTCCCCGGCAGCCGGGCAGCCCTGCCACGGTCTCCTCAGGCCTTGGAGCTCAGTCTTGTGGGCCCAGAGGGCCAGCAGGGCCGCTCTGTGGGTGGCTGGGGTGGGGTCTGTGCGTGCAGGACGGGCGCTAGGGACCCCAGGGGTGTCTGGGAGGCCTGCCGGGCCAGAGTGAGGGTGGGAGGCTCAGTGTCAGCAGCGTGGGGACCTCAGGGTCCCGCAGCTCACAGGTCAGAGCTGGGAGGGTGCAGCAGGCTCAGACCCCCATTGTGAAGTTCAGTTCAAAACCGGAAGCTTCTAGCTCAGTTCTCACTCCTGCGCACTCAGCAGGGAGTGAGGGCTCTCGGGTGCCCAACGTGAGGTTCAGCAGGTGGCCTGGCCTTGCCGGGCTGTGACCCACTATGCCTCGGGGGCACCCAGCCCACCCTGTCTCCCAGTCCCAGCCCAAGGGAACCCCACACCGAGGTCCTCGCCGGCCTGAGAGGGCAGAGGCTGAGGCCCTGGGCTGGGGTGTGGCAGGCCTTCTGCCCACGTCGTTGGCTCCCTGGGACCCCTTGGCGCTGTGGGCTGGGGAGCAAGTGGGCCGGGCCTGCTGTGGGCCCCTTGGACGTCACAGGCCCTGCACTCTAACTGCTCTTTCTAAGAAACTCCTCCCCACCCTGCAGGGCGAGGGGGCCTGGGAGGAGAGGCGGGGCCCTCCCCCATCCCGGCCCATGGTGTGGACAGGTTGGGTCGGGGAGGGCAGCGGTTCCTTCAGCTCTGTGCCAAACTCAGCTGCTCCTGGCCTTGGGAATGAGTTTCAGGGGACCCCAAGTTCTGGCTCTGGGCAGGGGAGTCCCCCAACCACGGCTAAATGTGGAGCCCCCAAGCTCCACCTCTGCAGGGGCTCTGCCTCCTCCCACCCCTTCTTGCTGGACCCGTACAGTCGGAGAGGCCACAGGCCCAGGATTGAGGGAGGGGGAAAGCGCAGGTGGGTGGTGGCAGGAGGCAGAGGGGCTGACACGCGTGCACAACGCCCGCACGCGTGTTTTCCCACCAGAGCCACAGCCGGCCGGTGGGGCCGGTCTGAGCAGCGCCGCTCCCACCCGAGCCCAGCTCAGAGCTTCCCGGAGCCCACCCGCCAGGCCTGGGAGCAGGAGCGAGGCCTCGAGGACAGCCGCGTGGTGGCCCAGAGGTCTGGGGCCGAGGCCCGAGGCCGCCCTGCCCCCTCAGCCCCCGTGGCTACCCATCTAGCCTACATCTTGCAGCCCCGGCGGGGACCCACGCGCAGGGCAAGGGGTGTGCAGGGCACAAGGCCTCCCTGCGGGGCTCTCCCCGTCCCCTTCCCTCCCTGCTTCTCCCTTCTCTGAAAACAGTAGTTGTTCCAGGTCCTCTCCCCACAGGGACAGCAGCAACTTGGCCTCCTGCTCCCCGGCCCCACTGCTGCACAGAGGCTACCGCGGTAGTGAGTGAGGAACAGGGACAGTGCAGGGTGCAGCAGCCAAGGCTCCAACAGGTGGCTGGGATGGGGGTTGGGGGTATGGGGCAGGTCCCCAGGGCCTCCGGACCTCTGAGACTCGGGCCAGAGGCGCCCACCCACAGGTGGCAGGGGAGGCCTGGCCCACGCCTGGAGGACGCCTGTGGCCCGGAGCCCCAGAGCCCCTGGGCCAGGCCTGCCGAGGGCCACGTGGACCCCGGGAAGGGAAGAGTCAGCCGCCCTGGGCCAGAGACAGTGGCCTGTCCCCACACAGGCGGAGGGTGGCTGGGTACACTTGGCTGGACTCAGGCCGCGGTCCTTGAGCGCAGGTCCTTGGGGAGCAGGAGGCGTGGGGCTGGCAGGGCTGCAGGGAGCCTGTGGCCCTATGTGCTGGTCCCCGGGGGTCCCACAGCACAGGACAGGGGAGAGGCCTCTGCTGTCCTCAGGGACAGCCCCTGCCTCAGGGTGCAGCCCCTCTAGGCCTCGCTGGCTTCCTGCGGTGGCCCCACCCGGGCAGGCCTGCACCCCTGGCCGCACCCCTCTCTTGCAGGGCGGGGGACCAGCCTCTCCCTCTGCCTCCTTTGGGCACCGGCCACCCCCGTAGGCTCGCGTGTGTCCAGGTCCCGATGTCCGCCCTGCTCTGCGGCAGCCTGCTGGGCCTGTGTCCTGTCTCCCCAGCCAGGGCACCCCGAGTCCTGGCACACTGTGGCCATGGCAGGCTTTGCTCCCAGCCGGTCCCCCAGCCCTGAGTCTTCACCCCACCCTCTCACCACAGCAGGCCTAGCCCGGCACTCACTGGTCTGGGGGTGCAGGCAGCTGCTTTCTCAGGGACGGGCATTCTGGCCCCGGCCACGGAGAGGCCCTGGGTGGGCCCAGTGTGCCCTCCCTCGCTGGTCCTGTTTCCTGTGCAAGCCACCTCTGGGGCCATGGGAGAGTCCTGCAGGGTGGGGGTCGTGGAGCAGCTGGAGCAGGCCTACCCCTCAGGGCCATCAGGGACTCCAGGAAGGGCCTGGTGGGGCAGGAGGGACCCGGCGCCATGGACGTGTCGAGAGGACGCAGCTCAGATGTCTGAGATGGCTGCGTGGGCAAGGAGACCCCACAGGAGGCCAGCGAGGTGTGGCCCAGGGCACAGGAGCCGCGCTGGCCAGCCAGGCACGGGAGAGCCAGGCCGTGAGGCTGGTCAGAGCATCAGGCCCGGGGGTGGCAGCCGGGCAGGTGGGTGCTGGGTGCTGGGAGGGGCCCTGCTGCCCTGCGTCCCCGCCCCTGGTGCCCCCGTGTCAGCGTCTACTCCCCCACAGCATGGCCGTGGACAGTGTGGCTCACCTGCCACAGAAGGTGGCAGGGGGTGGGTGCAGAGGAGGGGGCGGTGGCCCTGGGGGCCATGGCTTCTAGTCAGCGTCCAAGGCAGGGGCTTCTCGGGGCAGCTGAAAGCAAGGCCCCTTCCTGCAAAGGCCACCCAGAGACCCACCATTCCCCACTAGAGCAGATCTGGAGGTGCCCAGGGGTCTGATGGAAGCCCCTAGAGGTCACACTCCAGGCACCTGGGGAGGGCGCTGTCTGCTGGGAGAGGCGCTCACCAGTCAAGGGCACCTGAGCCCTTCACCACCTCGGGGCTTCCGGGGTTGCCCGAGGAGGGGTCTGGGGCTGTAAGGACCGTGAAGGGCTGGCAGAGGGGGCCAGGGTCCCTCACAGCCAGGCCTTGAGCTCAGGGTTGGAAGTTCAGCTCCAGGGCAGGCGCCGGAGGGCAGGGCTCCTGGGAGGGGCTGCTGGTCAGGCAATGGACCACTGTCCGATTTGAGTCCAGATTGGCCCTGGAGGGGAGCGGGGGTTCCACAGGGGCACGGAGGGTGAGAGAAAGCCCAAGGCCAAGGCACGTGGGCCTGTCCAGCTCCGCACTCTAGTGAGTCACCCTAACAACCACGGATGGGTGCCTGGGCAGGCAGACATGCTCCCCGTCCCAGCCCCAACTTCCAGGGCAGGGCACAGAGCAGGCCAGGCTGGCCCAGGGCACTGAGGGTCCCGGTACATGTGGCCTGAGCTGGGCCCTTGCCGGCAGCAAGCCACAGTGATCAGGAGCTGCTCCCCGGGGCAATGCCTGTGCCCGCAGGCATCTGAGGAGGGACAGCTCTGCCCTGAGGCTGGCCAGACACAGCAAGGCAGAGCCACCACCCAGCCCTGGGAAAGGACCAGGTGGCCTCTGGTGGGACAGGCCTCAGGGACAGTGGGGGTGGAGGGCTGCCCTGTGGATGGGTCGGGCCTGCCCCTGGGAGGCCATGGGGGCTGGACAGGCTGCAGCTTCTGCCTGTTGGAGACCTGGTTCTGCTGACTCAGACATGGCTGCTGTCCAGACAGCCTGGTGGCCCAGGTGGATGCAGGAGGGTGTGCGTGGCCCACCAGGGCACCACCGTCACCCTCCCTGGCTGCAGTGGGTACACCTGTGCCAGGGAGACCTGGTCCATCCATTGGGGCCCCTGCACCCAAGAGGGACATCCCACGTCAGCAGGGGAGGCTTGAGAAGGACCCAGAAGGTTCAGGAGGGAAGTAGCTGCTGCCTACGACAAGCAGACCAGGTGGCCTCTGACATGTCTGGCTCACCCACAGGGCCACATTTGGGGAGATCTGCACCCCCGAGGCTGGAAGAGCAGCTGGGGCCTTGGGCAGCTGTTGTCCCAAAGCATCCCCAAGCCCCTGAGGTCACTGGGACAGGATTCCCACACCCCATGGCCTGTGGGGAAACTGAGGCCCACCAGGCTTGAGGATGGGCCTTGCTCCAGGCCCAGGCCCATGGGGGGTGGATTCCATGTGGGCACAAGGACGTGGGGTGCCCTGGGAGGGGCTGCACCAGCAGAGAGGGTTTGGGGTCCGCTCCACACCTCCAGGGACCTGGTGGAGTGGAATGCGAGCCGCGTGTGGATGCTAGTGTGCCCTGCAGCGCCTCCCGCCCTGCTCACGGAGGAGGGGCCCGAGGCGGGGGTGCCGCAGAGGCGCTGCCTGCCCTGAGTCGGGACCTGTGGGAACAAGGACCTTCCAGCGCACGCCCCGGGGAAGGCCGGCCCACAGCAGGGGACCCGGTGCTGCAGCAGGCACGGGGCTGGAGTCCGCTGGGGACCGGAGTGGACTGGACTGTGCTGTGTGTGTGAGGAGCACTTCCGACTCGCGAGGCTCTGGCTTCGGGCTGAGGGGGCCACCTGGGGGTGCCCCAGCTCCCCAGGACAGACATTGGTCCGGTTGGCGTCCCAGAGTCCATCCCACTCAGAGCATGTGTGACTTGCTGCCTTGCTCCTCTGTGGCTGGGTCAGCAAGCCCTCCTCTGACCGGGTCCCCTTCGCACCTACCTAGCTGTCCAGGCCCCATCGAATGCCACCTCCCCTAGGAAGCCAGGTCCCCTGAGCCAGCAACATTTTTCCTGCCCACTGCTGGGGCCGAGAACACTCCTTTAATTTTGTGGGTGAGAGGTCTGGTCTACAGAGCTGGGCTTTGAGCTTCCCACGGACAGGGACCCGGGCAGGGGTCTCCTGAGGGGCCAGGACGTGGCCTGGCTGACACAGCCTCCACCAAAGGGCCCCTTGCACCAGGGCAGCTATGGGGGCAGAGGCCAGTCGTGTGGTGGAGAGACAGGGGAGCCCAGCGTGGGGCTCTGCAGCCAGGCCCCGGGGGCCCCTCTGTCTGCTGGACCACGGCAGGGTCTAGTCTAGGGTTCTGTTCCAAGTAGTAGCCCTGGAGTTGAGCCGGGCCTGGTCACCACCCTGCACTAAGGGTGGAGCAGGACACACGGGCTCCCCAGGCCTCCCTTCCTTCCTGCTAGAAGCCTCTGGAAGCTCCCTGGCTCTGGCCCTGCCCTTCCCCACCGAAGCCCCTGCCCAGGTTTGCGCCTTCCTCCCCAGGCTCAGCATAGGCTCCTGGGACCTCGCCCACCCTCCGCTGTGGCTGGGCGGGGTCTACACTGCCTGGCACCCCTGCTCACGCCCCACAGCCTCAGCCCTGGCTGCTCAGGGAACACGGCGGCGGCCTTTGCCAGGTTCTCAGACGCCCTCAGGCCTCCGTGAAGCAACAGGGCCGCAGCCAGCTCAGCTCCCGGCATCCTCTCTGTCCCGCCCCCATCCCCTTGCCGGCCTCGGCCTGCTGCAAGCTGCTCACAGCGGGACGGGCGAACCTCGGCCTAACCCCAGATTCCAGGCTCAGGGCTGTGTGCTGGCTGCAGAGATGAATCGAGGAAGTCTCCCCCAGCCCTGGCCCCGGCCAGCCCCCTGTGGCGGCAGGCGAGGGAAAGGAGAGACCCCAGAGGCCTGTCTGCTGTCCCAGCTGGGCTCGCGGCATGGCCCTTCCTGTGCCCCGGCTCCGGCCCCCTCAGATCTGAGGACAAGGACCTCTCCGCTCACTGTGTTCCCTGGGAGCCGTCCATCCCACACTCAGCCTGGGGGGCGCTTCCAGGCGGGGCTTGCAGCCTCCAGCGCCCGGCTTCTCAGGGTGGGCCTCGGGGGACAGCTGGGGAGGGCTCGGTGGTGACCCCCCACCCTCTCCCTGAAGCAGCCCCACACTCTGGCCCCAGATTCTCAGCCCCGGCCTGCCTGGGGCTCCCTCTGACCTGAACTCTCCACGAGCTTCACTAGAAGGGGCCTCAGGGAGAGGGTGACTGAACCCCCTCCTCTTGTAGGAGCAACTGGAGGCCCCGAGAGGAGAAGTAGCTTGGACAGCTGCAGTAGGATGTAGGGAAGCCCCTGTGCACCCCCTTGGCCACGCCCGACCCCACTTGGGAGCCCACGTGTTCCGCAGGGTGCCTTGCTGGTGGGTGCCGCACTGGGGCCATCTCCCTGCAGCAGCAGCTGGGCTGGGGAGGGGGTGGGCTGTGTGACCAGCGCCCGACCAGACCAGAGGCCCACAGGGCCCAGCCCTGCCCTTCCTCCGGTCCCGATTGCGAGCTGCTGCCTGGTGAGGCCCACTTCTGGCCTTGGGACTCTCAGTAGCCTCCCTGACCCACTGGGCCAGCTAGTGCCATCCCCGAGACCTCGGGGTGCACGTGAGCTCCTTGGAGCTGGGGCTTGTGTCCTCCCCTGCCCCGAGGGCCCTGCCAGCAGCCGCGGGGTGCCTGGCTGGGCAAGCCCTCCTAGAGCGTCACTGCCATGCAGGCCGGGGTGCGGGGAGTGGGTGGCCAAGTGGGACTCCCCTTCCCAGGAACTTCTCATCAGCGACAGACAGCTCTGTAGCTGCGTCGGGCTGTGGGGACCTCTGAGGGCCCGGCCTCCTGGGAGCCCCTCCCTCCCCCGTGGTCCTGGCTCTGGGGCCCAGCACGGAGGAGTGATGTGGACCCTGGGCTCTGTCCCCAGCTAGGCCAGGGGCAGCCACACTTGTCCTCTAAAACCTGCAGCCATTGCGAATGCCGAGGGCAGGGCCTGTGGGGCTGGAGTTAGGATCCTCGTGGCCGGGCTGGGAGCTCAGCCTGAGGCTGGATTTGGGGCTCCATTTGGGCCAGAAAGTGTGCCTGTCCTGGGACAGCCAGATGCCTCTCTGTGCTGAGGGACAGAGGCCTGCGTCTGCTGGGATGAAGGTCCCTGTGTCGTACGGGGGGAAAGGAGGTGGGGGCAAGGGTGTCAGTAGCCCCTCGCCATGGCCTGGGAGGCCGAGCCAGGTCTGGAAAGATATGCCCCCTTCTCAGGCCCTTGGAGAACCTGGGGGAGGGGCCCAGAAGAAAGAGCCCGAGTTTGGGGGTGGTAGTGGGGGAGCTGGGGTCACCTCCCACCTGCACCCCCAGAAGACCCACCTCTGTGGCCAAATGGGTGTCATATATCCCACTGACCTCAAGGGGGCGCAGGAGACAACAAAATTTCAGCCCATTCCCAGGGAAGTCCACTTGTGGCCGGAGCCTCCCCCAAGGTGGGCCGCCTGCCTGGCCTGCCCCGGTGCTGCCCCGGCCCAGTGGCTTCCTGTTAAGGGTGCCTGGCCCTGCAGCCCCTCTTGCCCCTGGCTGCTGCCCCTCCCCTCCCATGGCCTCCCCCTTCTCCTCCCCACTGGCCCCCTCCCCTCCTGGCTTAGGAGGGGATGAGCCCTGGCACCCCCAGCCTGGGCTGCAGACCGAGAGCCCCTAGGCAAGCCACTGCCGCCGGCCTGTGCACTTGGTGGGAGGAGCTCCAGGGGCACCCCAGGGTGGGTGGCAGGAAGGAGGGCACCCGGGGGCCGTAGGTCCCAGGCAGCTGAGGGGAGTGGGCAGCTCTGGTCCTGCAGGGAGGTGCGGTCAGTGCCTGGGAGCCGGGAGAGGCTAGGGGAGGCCGGCTGGGCCAAGGACCCAGAGCCGGGCAGGGGCGCCAGATGGGAGGGGGGTGTAAGGCACCAGAACTGGGGCGAATGGGCCAGGGACAGCCAGGGCAGCAGCCGGGGTCTTGGGCGAGGGGATTCCCGGGACATTTAGGAGGTGCAGCCAGGGAGTAGGGGAGCTGTCAGGGGTAGCCGGGGAAAGACACAGGGCGGCAGAGTCGCTGGGGAGACGATGCCTTGAGTGTGCGCTGGTGGTGCAGGGAGCAGAGACAGGTGTGGACCCGTCTCCTCCAGGAACTGGGGAGCCATGGAAGGTTGCTGAGCAAGGCAGCCAGGCCAGAGCTAGATGAGAAGTTCGAGGGTGGCTCCTGGGCCTCCCCACCCCCAGTTCTACCGAGGAGGGGTCCTGGAGGCACACTCCTGGCTC
>RJWJ010030187.1:0-20094 GCA_004363605.1 Indri indri | reverse complement strand
TTAAACAAGACCCAAAAAGCATTAGTCATTTTAAAAAGTAATGAATTGGGCTATATTAAAATTAAGAATTGCTGTTCAGCAAAAGATACCAAGAGGAAGAAAACAAAAGAGATACATGGAGTGAGAGACAATATTTGAAATCAATTTAACTGTTAAAGTATTCAGAATATGTAAAGAACTATGAATCAGTAAGAAAAAAAGAACCCAATTTTTTAAATTGGGCATAAGATTTGACTCTTCACAAGAGAAGATATCCAAATGGTGCTACACGATGAAAAAGTATTCAATCTCATCAGAACAAGGAAGCAAGTTGGATGGGTAGCGGGAGCGGAGCGGACCCCAGAGAACCCTGAGCAGCGCCGCCACTGCCCTCCTAGTTACGCTCACACCTCTGGAGGAGCCGCAGCTGCCACAGCCCCGCAGGTCACAGCCGCTGCCCCAGACCCCGCCCTCAGCGCTGGGGACACCACGCCTGGCACCGAAGGCAGCAGGCAGGGAGTTGTGGCCCGGGTGGCCTCTCATGGCAGCGGGGACATAAAGGACATCTCAAGGAAGTTTTGGGGAACAATAAAATGGTCGAGTGTAAGAAATGGATGTGGTTTCATCGACAGGAACGACACCAAGGAAGATGTATTTGTACACCAGACCGCCATAAAGAAGAACAACCCCAGCACCACCCTCACAGTGTGGGAGATGGAGAGACTGTAGTTTGAGCTTGTTGAAAGAGAAAAGGGTGCGTGGCAGCGAACGTCACGGGCCCTGGTGGAGTTCCAGTTCAAGGCAGTAAACGTGCAGCAGACCAGAGCCCCCATCCACGTCGCAGGGGTCCTCCACGCAATGACCTGCAGAATTGCCAGAACAGGGAGAATAGGGAACACAACCAGGGATCCGACAGCACTTCCCAAGGCCAGGCCCAACAACAGGGCCCTACCGAAGGGGAAGGTTTCCTCCTTACTACAATGTGGAGACCCCATGGGCCTCAACCACAGTGTTCGGCCCCACTGTGCAGAGAGAAGAGCGGAGGGGGCTGACAACCGCGTGCAGGAGCACAAGGCAGACCAGTGAGACACGAGCCCCCTGGCCAAAGACAGCCACGGACAAAGAGGACAGCAATGAAGAGGACAAAGTGAATCGAGGAGAATGAGCCCCTAGGTCAGCAGCCACGTGAGTCAGTACCACCGCAATTTCAATTACCCACCCAGATGCCCAGAAAACCCTAAACCCCAGATGTCAAAGAGACAAAAGCAGCTGATCCATCAGCTGAGAATTTGGTCCACTCTGGAAGCCGTGCATGGCGGGGCTGAGTAAATGCAGGGTTACCATCTCTGCCATCATCCCTGTAGTCATCCGGAAAAAGAAATGAATACGAAATTCCAGCAACAAGAAATGAACAGAAGATTGAAACCAAAGACCTTAAGTGCCTGCTTTTTGCCAGTTGACCAGATAACTAGAACTATCTGTATTATGTTTGCAGCCCAGGGTTTTTATTTTCACCTAAAGACAGATTTTTTGGTAATAACAAATGTGTTTTATTTTAAAAAGCCTGGTTTTTCTCAATATGCCTTTAATGGTTTTTAAATTGTTTCATAACTGGTTGAGAGTTTTTAAAACTTCCTTTTTAATTTGTAATAAAATTTTACAACTCGATTTAAAAAAAAGTCAACAAACTGCAAGCAAAAAAAGGAAGCAAAATAAAGCCACAATGCCAAACCACTACTACTCAACCACTGGAATGACTAAACAAAACCAAAAACAAACCACAAAAACCCGAGCACAATAAATAACATGATGAAGAGTTGGCAAGAATGTGAAACAGTAGGAACTGCTTGTGTTAATGCAAATTGATACAACCATTTGAAAGCCTGTTTGGCTATGTGCTTATTATGTGTGTATCGTTATCTGTTGCTGCATAACAAGTTGCCTAAAAACTTAGGAGCTGGAAACAACAAACTTCCAATATTTCACAGTTTCTGTGGATTAGGTATCTGGAAGCCAGGTAGTTCTGATTCAGTATCTCAAAAGGCAGCAATGAAGATATTGACTGGAGCTACAGTCATCTCAAGGCTCAGTTTGGGGAGGACCCACTTCACTCACATGGCCATTGGTGGCCACACAAGATCCACTTCCAAGAGTCCCCCTTTAGGGCTTCCTCTGCATAGGGTACCAGGCTCTCTCTAGAATGAAACATCCAAAATATATTGAGAGAGAGCACTCAAAACAGAAGACACAATTTTTTTTTTATAACTTCATCTTGAAAATGACATCCCATCACCTCTGCCATATTCTGCTTGTTACAAGTGAGTCAATAAGCCCAGTCTACCCTCAAGGGAGAGGATTCATACAAGGGTGTGAATGCCAGGAGGCAGTGATCATTGAGGGCCATCTTGGAAACTGCCTGCCGTAAGTGAGATCTACTAAGGCTGAGCAAATGGCACACTAGCAACTTCACTTCTACATGTTTGCCCAACACAAATGCATACGTATGTACACCAAGAAATATGTACTATAAGGATATGTACAATAAGCATCATTTGTAATGGACAAAAATTAGTAACAATGCAAATGTCTATTAGAATTAAATAAATCATGATATATTCATGCAATGAAATACTACACAGTAAAAAAAAAGAACTGCTGTTACATGCAACGAAAAAGATGAGTCTTACAAACGTAATGTTGAGTGAAATCGCAGGTCCTGGTACGTAAGCGTGTATACTGTATAAGACAGTTCAAACACAGGGAAAACTAACCTAGGGTGGTAGAAGTTGGAATAAGTGATTGCCTTTGGAGAGGAAGGGGCCTTCTGGGGAGCTGGTGGGATTCAGTTTCTTAATCTGGGTTGTGTTATGGGGATAAGTTCAATTTGTAAGAGTTTGTCCTTTTATCTTTCATGCAATTTTCTACATGTATTTTATATTCAATTAAAAAGCATATTAATATGTGAAGAGAGGAAGTATTTCGAAGCATGATGCTTAGACAGTGGGAAGATAGTGAATTGGGATAAAATTACCAGAAAAATAATTTAAATAGGATAAAAGCTGTAATAGGTTAAATAAAATAACATTCTTAGTAAAACAAAAAAACCAAGGGATCAACAAAAAGACCGTCAGGAGGTAGGGGAGTCCTTGACAAAGTTCCCAGAGTTGCAACCGCCACCTCAGTGTTGAGGGCCCTGTCCTGGTGTTATCAGAGGGTGTAGAACCAGAGGGATACAGCAGAACTACCCTTATCCTCCTATGTTCCCACTAACACCCCCTCTTTCCCTTATCTCTAAGGCTCTGTTTCCCAAAGTATGTGAAACCCCAGTGGGGAGAAATTTGGAAAGCAAATAGTCACAGAGCTCCAAAGCAGCAAAAGCAGCTGTTTGGTCATAGCAAATTTTTCAAGCCATCATTAACTTTATATGTTCATGGACATGAATTATGCATGATTTGAGTCTTAAATTGAAAAATGCCTTGAGATAGTTTAATCAGAATTCTAGGATTTATGGAAAATTTAAAGATCATCAGATCACAATGGGAAAGTCTATGAATGAAATTTTTTATCAGACTAAAGGAAATGACAGACAATATGATCGAATAAAGAGGAAAATTGTGAAAATAAGTCTGAGTAATTGGCTAGTAATTGAAAAACTTTAAGTCGTTTTCTGTAGTTTAGGAAGAAAATTACAATAGTGCATACGTTATTGAATTAATATATAACGTTACAAAGAACTTCAAGATTTCAACTATCTCCTAATGCGTGTGCAAGCAGGTTCAAAGAGAAGCTAGAACATGGAAATGGACTTTAGTTGAGTAAGACTTTTCTGTCACTTTTGCATTTAAAGCAAAAGAAGGAAAATGAGTAAGGAAGATTCTCTATATCTTTGGTCATATGTCTATCCTACCAACACCATGCTGTTTTGATTATTGTAGCTTTATAGCAAGTCTTGAAATCAATAAGGGAAGACTTCCAACCTTGTTGTTGTTATTCAAATTGTTTTGGCTCTGCTGGGTCCTTTGCTTTTTCAAATAGGTTTTAGTATCAGCTTGCTAATTTATACAGAAAAAAAAAAAAAACTTGCAGGGATTTTGGATGAGATTACTTTGACTCTATAGATCAATTTAGAGAAAATCGAGATGTAAATAATATTGAGACTTCTAATCCATGAACATGGCATATCTTTCCATTTATTTAGGTCTTCTTTAATTTCTTTCAGCTGTGTTTTGTAGTATTTGTGTATAGGTCTTAACACGTATTTATTTCTAAGTATCTCATGTTTTAGATGCTATCATAAATGGTGTTTTTAAAATTCTCAATTTCTAATTGCATGTTGTCGGTATATAGAACATATATAAGTAATTCTATATTGGCCTTATCACCTGTGATCTTATTAAACTCACTTATTCTAGTAACATTTCTGAAGATTTCATAGGATTTTCTAAATCACTGGTTTTTTTTCACTGGTGAATAAAAATAGCTTTCTTTCTTTTCCAAACCGTATGCCTTTCATTTCTTTTTCTTGCCTACTGCATTAGCTAGGATCCCCAGTACAATGTTGAACAGAAGTGGTAAAAATAAATATCCTCATCTTGTTCCAGATCTTAAAAGGAAAACATTCAGCTTGATTGTTACCTCTAGGATTTTCATAGATGCCCTTCGAGATTAAGGAAGTTTCCTCTGTTGCTTATTTACTGTGAGTTTTTGTCGTGAATAGACGTTGAATTTTGCCAAATGCTTTTTCTGAATCTATTGAAAGGATCATTTTTTCTTTTGTTAACAAGGTAAATTACATTGATTGATTATTGGATGTTAAACTGACCTTACGATCTTGGGATAAACCCTACTTGATCACAATGTATTGCCCTTTATATACATATATTGCTTGATTTTAATCACTAATATTTTATTAAGGATTTTTGCCACCGTGTTCATGAGAGACACTGGTTTATAATTTTTTCCCTGTAATGTGATTGTCTGGTTTTGGTTTCAGGTCAGTGCTAGCCTCATAAACAACTCATTTCCAAATGAATTGGAAAATGTTTTGTCCTCCTTTAGTTTCTAAAAGTTTGTGTGGGATAGGCATTATATTTTTCAATATTAGATAGGATTTATCATTGAAGCCATCTGGATCCAGAATTTTTTTGTGTGTGTCGGGAAGTTTTAAGTTACAAATTATACTTTTAAATTGATGTAGGGATATTCAGGTATTCTATTTCTTTTCTGAGTCAGTTTTGGTAATTTGTATCCTTCAAAGATTTTGCCCCTTTCATTTAGGTCATGGATTGGCAAGGGGCCCATAGGTCAAATCTGACTCATTTCAGGCCAAATCTAGTCACACTCATTTATTTATGTATTGTCTACACTGCTTTTCCACTATCATAAGAGAGTTGAAGGGTTGCAGCAGAGACCACAGGGCCCACAAGCTGAAAATACTAACTAAACAGTATTTCCCCCTTATCTACAGTTTCACTTTCAATGGTTTCAGTTACCTGAGGTCAACAGTGGTCTGAAAATATGGAATGGAAAATT
Organism: Indri indri; assembly: GCA_004363605.1. NCBI lineage: Eukaryota > Metazoa > Chordata > Mammalia > Primates > Indriidae > Indri > Indri indri. Next base: position 14,583 of record RJWJ010030187.1, on the reverse strand, counting down.
CCATAAATAAACAATTTATAAGTTTTAAATTGTGCACTATTCTGAGTAGCATGATGAAATCTCAAACTGTCCTGCTCTGTCCTGCCTGGAACATGAATCATCCCTTTGTCCAGCATATTCACACTGTATATGCTACCTACCTGTTAATCACTTAGTAGCCATCTCAGTTATCAGATGAAAAAAATGTATATAGGGATTGGTACTACCCACAGTTTCAAACATCCACTGGGGCCGTGGGAATGTATCCCCCGCAGTTAAGTGAAACTACTGTGTTGGTTTAGAGATTGAATTAGAAAACTTCTAAAGAGCCTGCTATAGGCAGGCTTACAAGGAGGGACTATAAAAATGGATCTGGGATGAGCTATATTCTCCCAGTTTAAGTGGCAGGAATCTGCAGAGAGCCTTTCTCATCAACTTTATTTTGCTGAATGAAGGATAATGCCTTCACAAATAGGCTGTTTTTCCTCAGTAAGTGTAAGGTCACACAGAGGTATTCTGTATTCTCTTCTGCCTTGGTGTATTTTACCACCTGCAATTTGAGTATGGATAGAAGCTGTATATATAACCCTAGTGCTTATCTTATTTTGATATATAGATCTAATTATTAAGGAAGATGTGTATAGATTTAAGTGGTGTGCTTAGTACCAAAAGTTGTATGTGCCCCAAAGCTCCTAGCTTCTCAACAGGGATATTAACAGGAGACATCTACCATAACAGTACCAGGGACTGGGTGGGACACCAAAACAGAAAAATCTAACGCATCTCTCTTTGATCTCTATGACTGACCACGCAGATTGCTTTTTATGGAAGATAGGTTGTTATCGTTTAGGAAGGGGGATTGAATTGAGATGACAGAGAAGATGCCATGTTGTAGACTAGGGAATAAAAGTGTACTCCTCTAACCAAGGCAAGAGATGATGTTACATATTCTTGAGAAACTGGTAGGCAACACAAGGGATATAAAACTTCCCGTGACTTTGTATGATAGTCCGGCTTTACTCTTTCTAGATTATTTCATAATGCCAAGGAAGCCACAGTTTGGAGAAATTCTGGTAGTAGAAATTCTGTATAATTCTGAGATTCTGTAGTTTATCTGAAAGGCTAAGGGTTCTAGAATTTTTATTCTGTGGAGCAAAATTAAAACATAATTCTTACCCTTTAATACACAAAATATTCTATTATAGGTTCTAAACTTTATTTGGATAAGCCTTTATTTCAGACAAAATACAGTAGAACCTTTGTATAATAATAGCCAGCAATTACTTAGCGACTTGCTGTGTGTCAGACTGTGCGCCAAACAATGACACTGGCCATCTCATTTAATCTCACACCAATTCTACGATGTAGGCAATGGTTTTATCCTAATTTTACAGATGAAGAAACTGAAGCAAGGGGGTTAATTACCTTGCCAAAGATAATAGAAAAGAGTTGGTCTAGTTGGGGCCTGCAGTTTGGGCTGCTCATCCATGAAGGATGGTCCTAAGGCCGTTGGTGTGAAAACCAATGATGGAGAAGAAAGTGCACAGCCCAGGGAGTCACAGCACCGCACTTGATCAGAATCTGTGAGCCAGCACATGGAATTTAACCTCTCAATGTCCTTGTTGGGGAAAGTGCAGATGATTACTATTCTTACCCAATTCCAGAAGTGCCATGGTAGCACCTGATTTGATCTGCCTAAATGTAATTTTTAAGTCCCTGGACACTAGGTACCACACAGGCATCATTTTCATCGGGAATCGTATGTAAGCCCACTGATATATCACCACCCTCAGAGACAAAGCTTTATCATGCTTTCTATATACTGATGCTCAGGATGCCTCAGTTCTCCCCTTTTAAGAACAAACAGTGCTCTGTGACACCATTTCAGCAACTTTTCATACCATAGTGTATGCCATACCTAGGAAATCCTCCAGTTTCATAGTTTGCAATTCTCTGTCTACCCTGCCTGGCCACAAAGGTGACAAAGGTGTCAAAGGTGTGGAAGTCAGAGAGTAGATCCACTGACATTTCTTTTTTGCTAAAACCTTGTTTGGTGGCATTTTTTTTTCTCTACCACAGTATGGTGCACATAAGAGGATCACTCTAGGTAAGGGATCTTCAGAATGGTACCCCTCCAACAGGGAGGACCCGTGTAGTGCATTTGTTGGAAGAGTTGGCTGTCAAATAGCAACATTTAATACTTACTGTTTCCCTGTGCCAGACAGTGTTCTGTGTGCTATAGATGGAATAGCACCTCACAGAATAACATTGAAGTAGGTGCAATTATTATCACCATGTCATACCTGAAGCAAATGAAGCACAGAGAAATTAAGGAGCTTGCCCAAGGTCACACAGTAAGTGGTAGCTCCAGGGTGGGGCCCAGAATCCATTCCACACTTTGTTTATAGGTTTTAGAAACCTTACATTTGAGATTCCTGTGGGATAATAAGCAAGCGACCATTCATTCACTCTACACGTTTACTGAATGCCTAAGAATGTCATGCATCATGCTAAGAACTAGAGACAATGCTAATTATTAGGGATTCAAATAAGAAAGTGATACAGTTCCTGTCCTCAAGGATTTTCCAGCATGATGAAGGGAAACATACAAATGGATGATTGTAAGTATGATAAGTACTGTGACTATAGGCATCATTTTATGATAACATCTATGGCATACGTTAGATGGCCTAAAAAGAACAACGAACCCATACTGGGGTCATCATAGAAGGCTGAAAGAATGTGTACCTAATCTGAGCCTCAGTGGAGAAATATTAGTTAGCAGGGCAAGGGATGGAAGGGCAGAAAGAGTAAGGGCAACAGAGCGGGGAGAGAGCGCATAGTGAATGTGCAGGGAAAGTGTGCTCAGAATGGCTGAATCACTGGATTGATTATAGAATGAGGGGTGCATGGCAATGGAGGGAACTTGGGAAGCAGGCAGAGGTCAGGTCATGGAGGGTCTCACACACAATGTAACAGGCAGCTAGCCTTCCTCATACAGGTAATGGAGAGCTATGTTTAAGAAGACACACGTTTTGGGGGAAAAAAGCACTTGGGTTACATTTTGAAGAAGGATGTGGGATAGGGTTCAGGGTAGGCTAGGCAACTTGAGACGAGGATAGTAAGTTAAGAGATCACTGTGACTGGAAGTGCTGAGAGGGTAATTTAATGTAGCACCAACAAGGAAAGGAGGAGAGGAAACTCTTGAACAGTATCTCTCACCCTCAGCAGTACTTACATTTTGGGCCAGATATTTCTTTGTTCCGGGGGGCGGGCGGGGGGCTGTCCTGTGCACTATAGTTTGTTTAGTAGCATCCTCGGTCTCTGTCCACTGGATGCCAAGAACAGCGCCCCCCACCCCGCCCCCGTGTGATAACCAAAAATGTCTCCAGACATTGCCAAATGTCTCCTGCAGGGCAAAATTGCCCCCAGTTGAGATCCACTGGTTTAGACATGCTAATATTAAAACAGAATCAATTGGACTTGGATGTGTGGAGAAGGTAGGAAAGGAAGTCATCAAGGTTAACAAAGAAAGAGAACAGGTTTGATTTTGGAAACGTTAAATTTGAGATACTAGTGGGACATCCTAATGAAGAGGTCCAAGAGGTAGTTGGATGGATGGGTTTGTCCAAGAGGTAGTTCTCTGTTGGAGATACAGATTCGAAATTATTGGCATATGGATGGAAAGCAATACCATGGGAGTGGATGAGATCACTTAGGGAGACTTGTGGAGTGAGAAGAGGACCAGACAGGAACTCTATGGACAGCCGAGTGTTAAGGGTGGTAGAGAATTGTTTAAACCACGATTTAATACTTAGTGATGAAAGGGAAGATAAAAAAGAAGCATGTATCACTATGTCCTTTTTAATCAGTAATGAAGACCTTGGTATCCTCTATGACCCAAGAGAAAGCAAAAATTTCTTAAAAAATGGTAGGTGTGGGGAATCTGGAAAAGTTGCATGAGATGGTTAGTTTCCACGTTAGAAAGAATCTTAAATGCAGTATTTGCTGAATTTATTTTCTCTCTGTGCTTTCAGTGCAAAACTGAAAAAACAAAACCTTAAAGAGCCTCATAGTTCTATTAAGGTGAATGAATATACCTAGAAATGCCAAGTCTGCATTGAAAAATCCATCATACATTTATTAGCAATGTTGCTTCACTACTTTTTCATCAATGTTCAAAAACAGTACTACAATCGAAGGCTCAAGGGAAATACTGTAGATTTATATACAGACATATTCTTTAGCCTTTGATAAGATTCTACAGTGCTAATTCTTGAAAAAAATAAAATATCATGAAGCAATGGACAAAAAGAGCTTACAGGATAGAAAGTAAATCGAATAACAGGAAATAGTATCATTTTTGGCAGGAAAGTCAGATGAAGTCAGAAGATAATTTCCTACAGGTGACATGATTTCCACAGAGTCACAAAGTTAATTGCATACATGCCAATTATGGTGAGAGGCCTTAGACTAGGGCAATAGCTATCTGTCACGAAGGAACTCAATATTGAAAAGACAGCCAGATGCTTTGGGTAAATAAGTGATTACCTGAATGTAAGTTTGATACCTTTGTGAGAAACACTAACTCTTCAGGCCAACAATGTACCACTAGAGGTCCACTCTCAAATAATGTGTCTTCCAAGGTACCTTATAACACAACTGGCACACCCATTCAAAATACAACTTCCACACACTGCTTCTGTCTGTGTTAAAAGGGAGAAAAACTGAATAAAGTTCTTGAAATAATTGCGCCATCTTACTCATCTGTCAGAGAGGATATTGACCAGTGTTTGCTGCAATGCAGGACCCTGTGCGTGCCCCATTTCTGTAGGGACTCCGGACTGCCTGCCTGATTCCAGCCTGGCAACCTTTTCTCCCCCTCCCTTCGCCAACATTAGAAGAGAAGTTAACAAATGGATCTAATTACCACAGTGGTTTGAGGCTTCTCAACTTTTTTTTTTCCCTTCCAGCTGTAAAGGTGTCCTCAGACTTAGTTTCACATTCAGAACTGCTGTCAAACTCTCACTTTAATGGGCACTTAAATTTAATGTCAAGCTGATGCCTGTGGAAGACCTTGATTAAATTTGCAAACAGTAGACTCTAACCGAACCAGAACTTTAGAGTTGTCTCATTTTGCCTTTCAAGCTGAAATCCCAGTTTTCTTTTCTTCTCTGTGAAGAATTACAGAAGTTTGCTTGCAAAGATCCTGAGTATCAGTAAGACAGCAAAGTGAAACAAGCAAAACACCCTGTATGCTTTTAAAGAGAGAAGAAATCCCTCAGCTTATTAAAATTCTGTGTGAATTAAAGATCCTTCCCATTGCTTTATTCCATTCCCAACTCATTCAAAATCTATAACTATTCACTTTAATGACTCTATAATATTATAAGCAGTTCTAAAAAGTTTACTTAAAACCTTCCTAGTGTTCTTTTATGCACACAGCAATTAAGAGTTTTGTACTGTATGGGCAGAGTGAAAAACATTATGGAGAAACATAAAGCAAGTATGATAGAATCTCTGCTAACAATGTCCTTGCTTCAACCAGCTACAACTATCCAACCTAGGTTCTTTCTTCTGCTGTTTCTTTTTTTGTCTTTGATAATCACACAGCCTCTCTTCCTTGAATAAGGAATAAAAGACTAAAAGTTAAAAGATCTGGAAGATTCATATTCTTTTTCACTGGCTACAGTTTTGAAAAGAGGCTGTTGGCTTTTGATTTTTCTTTTGGGTTCTTCCTACATCATCCAATTCAAACAGGTCTGCTCTCAAAGAAAACAAATCAAAATTGTCAAGACCTGTGAAGCATGAAAAATAAATTGCTTTTTCCAACTCCAAAAACCACCAAAAAAGCATTAATTTCTATCTTCTTTTATACACCTCTATTCCCTATCCTCTAATCTATACACTTCACAAAATGTTTATGTATTCTTCTGTATAATACATGACAGGAGATCAAACCTTATTATGAAAAAATTGAACCTGTAATACAACTCACATTTAAACTAGTGTTATTTTGGAGTTTGACTAGACACTTATAAAACATTCAAGTATAGGATGACACAAATACTGGGCTGCCAGTATAAAATAAATAGTCCACTAAGGCACATCTGCCATGCCATTAATGGCTCTGTCCTTTCAGCTGGTGGGAGCACAGGCTTAATAAAAGGAGAGCATGAGGCAGTAGAAAAAAACTGCCTTGCAAAATGTTGCCAGATATGAAACATCATGTCATAAGATTTCTCATTGAACTACAGCAGAGAGTGTGTGTCTAATACTTTTCTTCTTTTAATACAACAGAGACTTGCATTTCTGTGCTTGGCTTTCTAAAGCTAACTTAATTCTGTGGTTAAAACAGCTCCGTGTAGCACTTGTTCTTAATTTAAAACAAGAAAAAAAAGGAATTGTGGTTTTGCAGTTCATGGATAAAGTGGTAGGCAATCATCAGATTCCTGTTGAGAACTACAAATGATGAAGGGAGTAGCAGATGGTTTCAGAAGGGAGAGATTTATAGGGGTAATTTGTAGCGGAATAATACTATTTTCCAAACTAGGTGATGATAATTCACCAAGACAAGTAAAAGTTCAGATAGTATTTCATTTAATTGTATGTTACTAAATATTCCAAGAAATCTTTGACGCAGAAGCCTAAAATAAAAACCTGATATAGTTGACATTTTTAGGTTCTGATGATCTGATCATGTTTAAATCTTTCATACTGAGGTAGTTCATCACAAGATTAAAAACGCAGTGCTTCTAATAAATAGTCCAGTATTCTGAAAACAACATCCTTTTTTTAATTTAGTTACATGTCTGATTCAAAAGGATAAAGGAAAAGTACCCCTCTACCCCTCTGTACCAGGAAAAGAGGACAGAAATAGACTAATATTTTTCACATATTCCAAGGTAACAGGTGAGGACAGTTACGTTTCAAAATGGGGTTCCTAAGAGCCCCCCAAACTCTGGGTGAGGGAGTAGAGAGCCTGGGAGGAGGAAGTCAGTGACACTGCTCTGTAAGGCGTGAAGTGCCAGGGATCAGCCACCCCACCTTCCCTCCTTCCCAAAGGCAGGCAAAGAGGGCAGGGCATTCATCTTGTATGTCTACAACCCTCCCCAGCATTTACTAAATTCTGCTGCTGGCACTGAAAGGAGGGGGGTACTATGAATATCAGAATATTCATTACTGAAGTTAATGAAGTTACCAAACCTATGTGATAATTCACAGCAACCACAGAAGTAATAAGACATGGAAGTGGAGGGTATGATAAACAAACACTCCAGACGTACGAACTTCTTGCTTCAGAAATCGTCTATTGTTCATGAACCTGCCCCCACAGAGAATGAAAAAATGACAGCAGATAAGAAGTGCCATTATTTTACATTAAAAAAAACTCCTCTGTAATAAATATAACTGGCTATACAAATTGTTTTTTTAAATTTCTAAGTCACAATTCATTTCAGTAGAGTTTGCTGCTACTCAATGGGACCAAAGTTCTCTTTGCTGATGCAGAGTAACCACAAATAGGTCAGCTAAAAAAACAATAACCAAAAAAAGGAAACAATTTAAAATTTTCAGTGATTAGCAGTGTGTTGGATGTTCCAAAGTGCCACTTTGAGGACGTGAGGGCGATCTGGCTGCGACATCTGTCACCCCATTGATCGCCGGGGTTGATTCAGCTGATCTGGCTGGCTAGGCGGGTGTCCCCTTCCTCCCTCACCGCTCCATGTGCGTCCCTCCCGAAGCTGCGCGCTCGGTCGAAGAGGACGACCTTCCCCGCTAGAGGAGGACCGGTCTTCGGTCAAGGGTACCTGAGTAGCTGCGCTCCCCTGCTAGAACCTCCAAACAAGCTCCCAAAGTGCCACTTTAAAAACTGAGGTAATGTCCAATCTTAAGACACACTCAGATTCTCCCAATTACACACAGACACAGTCACGTACATTTTGATATTTATTGACAAAAATGGGCGAAGGATTGGGTCAAAATGATAAAGTGACGGGTTAAAATAAAAGTAGTTTTAGCTGTATTTCTGGACTTTAATCAGTCCAGAAAGCTGTTTTTATCTCCTAAAACAGGACTTAAATCACACCATTCAAATGACAGACTTTAACAGAAACTCCTCCTCCTCCCCCACTTTGTCAAAGCAAAACATAGTGGAGTTGTGTTTTTAGCTGCAAGCATGGTTTCCTAATGTGTGTATACGTGTGGATGGACTGGGGAGGGGTGAAAGAAGTAAAACAAAGTTAAAAAAGAAAAAGGCAGAATTTTTAAAGTACGAATGAAGGCTAGAGAGGAGAGGGGTTCCTAAACTGCCCAAGAATCATTCGCTAAAGTAATCTTCCAGTCCCTCCATATCCATTTCCAGAGAGGAATTTAAAGAGGCCAGAGCAGATGATGCATCCTTGGTTTTCTGGACATTGGGTTTGTGTTGAGGGGTTTCTGGTTGGACGGCTTCCTTCTTGATGTCTTTACCTCCATTTAGAATACGTTGACTCTCATAAAAGAACTGATTAGGATGATTCAAAGAAAAGCCACAATCATCCACCTGTACAAGGAAGCAAATTTATATCACATTAATACACAACAAAGCTATAAATACAAGAGTTTCAAAATCTGTCCCAGCCCTCATTCAAAACTTAATACCTAAAACATGGATCCTAACTGTTGTAGTCCATAATGCTCAATCCACTACTTGCACCGTTTCACTCATAAGGAGTTTCAGCTAATACCTGGACATTAATGTCTCCATTTATATTTTCAGCCCAAACCTCTGCACTTAGTTCCAGTTCCTGTCCAGCTTGCCTTCCACATGCAGTGCCTACTCAACATCTAGGATGGCTCAAAGGCAGCTCACACTCCATATGAAACTTATCCCTTCCCCTCTCCCCTGCCCTCTGCTCTCAGTGACTGGTATCACCATCCATTCTTGGGCATACTGGACACCTTTCTCTCACCTCCCCCAAATCCTACCTCCTTCCACACCATGCCCTCAACTCTGGTAATATCCAAACCATTACCAATTCTGGTTGACGATTACCTCAAAATAAAAAATTAGAAAAAAGTAATAAACATATGTTTGGGAAACAAGCCTGGGTGTGTGCATGTGTGTGCCACATCGTGTGTCAGTGACGCACAGGTTAGACACCTGTGTGATTCATTATTGTATCCCCAGTTCCAAGCAAAAGGCCTAGCACATTGTAGGCCAATAAATATTTGTTTAAAAAAAAGTGATCTCAAAATCACTGATCATCATCATTCTGATACTGGTCCCTGAGACCACTCACATTTTAGAACTTATTTATAGTCTGGCATATGTAATTTCGTTTAGTATAATATAAACTCTGAAAAAGCAACCTAATTCAATGTAATTTCTTCATTCTAATCTTGAGCTTTCCCTGGTCTTTTTACAGAAATTTTTTTCTTTTAATTTTTCCTGTGACTTACTATGAACCTAGGCATGTTTGTATTATTATGCCATATCTTTTCTCAAATACTACCACAAAACTTTGAGTATCATTTCAAGTTGTGCATTACACTAATGTCCTCTTATCTGAGGTTTTGCTTTCTGCAGTTTCAAATCCCTGCCTTCCTGCCTTCTGCGTGTGGCATTGACAACAAAAGTATCATTTTGCTTAAGTTAGTTACTTTGTTGTGTTTTTTCGTGTGGTATTTTCACTTTATGTTTTTTGGAAACTAAGAAGCCATTACACTTCTTTTGTCCATCTGCCTTATATTTACCAATCTTTTTACATCTCACTTTTTGTACTGACATGACTTGCACACAGGAGGTATCTAATAAATGTTTGGTGAGTTGGGCCCAGAAATAGCCAGTATATACCAGTCACACGTTTCACATGTCAACTGAAGACTTACTATGTACAAGACCATGTCATAAGCTAGTATTTTTTCAGAATATAAGAATGCATTTGACTAAGACTAACTCAAGAAATTTCCAGCCCAGTGAGTCATATATTCAAAAACCTCTGCTAAGAATGGAGAAGTGATAAGGGTCACAGATAAAGGCCCATCAGACTCCACAGTAGAGAGAAACTGCAGTTGGGGAGATCAAGGAAGCTCTGCGAGGGAAATGCTATTCAAGTTGAGTCTGGAAAGACGGAGACAGTGGAAAGCTGGGACAGTGAGGGACAGGGCAATGTGAACAGCGGGACCACAGGAGCAAGGCCAAGAGGAAATGTCCTGGGAAAGCAAGTAGTTCACGTGGCCTGGTGCGACAGGCACAAAAAAGGGAATAGGGAATGAGGTTGGAAAGACAAGCAGGGACCAGACCTCTGAGAGCCTTGAAAACTGGGGTAAGTAGTGCAGACTGAATTCTCTAGGCAATGGGGAGTCAGTAAAGATCCTTAAGAAGGGAGGTGGTGTGATTAGAGCTGTGCGTAATCTTCTGGTAGATTAAAATGATTTGGCAGGGCGGGGAAAGGTGTTGTTGTTATGGTCCAGAATGAACCCTCCTGATGGGTTCATCAATAAACAGAAACAAGATCTTTTCTGGTAATATTTAAGCACCCAGGATTCTCCAATTCTCTTTAGTAAGTTAATATATGTTGGGCCAATAATTTTATAGTAACTTCAGTGTGTAACAGATAGTGATCTAAGTCTCTTAAAATCAGTCTGTACACTAAGAACAAATGTTTCTCTTTGCTTTACTTTTTTTTTTTTAATTTGGCTGCTTAATTTCAAAATGTTCCCTGAATGTTTTAGGATACATCTATAATTTTTATTAAAAATGGAGTCATTTGTGAACTTCTTTATTATATTTGATTTTCACCCAATTCATTAAAAACTGGGAGATCCAATATAAGCTTTGCATTTTGCAAAGTGTTCCATAAAAGGCAAGTTTATTCCCTAAGACATTTCAATCAGAAGGTTTTACATTTTATATATAGAAAAAAATCAGAGGTTAGGAGGACCTTGGGATCTGTTAAATTGAACCTCCTCCATGCAGATTAGGAAATGGAGGCCTAAAAAGAATACATGGTTTACTCAAAGTCCTAGAACTAGTAACTGGTTTTGTCTTAGTTAAAATTCAGGCCTTTTGACTAGATCATTTAGTTGCTCTGAAAGCTGTTTTAAGAGGTTTTATGCAAAGTCAAATAAACTGACAATGATATCTTCATTATAATTATTTCTAGAGCTAAATTTGGCTATAAAGATTACAAAAAATATAGTATTATTTCATGCAAAAAGAATCTAATACCTTGTGTTATAACAACACATTGGGAAATTTCTACACTTTCCTTCACGTTGTTACAGTTTTCAGTACCTCTATCACAGAAGACAACTCTGAATGATTAGACTTCAGTGTGGACAAAATGAAATATGGTAATCTTTTTAAGTCTCAGTTTCTTCTATGAAATGGAGACAATAGTGCTACATGATAGGGTTGCTATGGGAAAACCAAAGAAATATGAATATTAAAAGAAAGAGCTGTTTGTTCTATGAAATCTAAATTAAATGTAGAAAGATTCAAGAAAGGCAAGTCACTTAAAAAAAAGTTGAATTCCCAGAAGAACAGGGAATAAGGTCACACTGCTTTGTATATATTATTAAGTTCCTTTTCCACTCTAAAGAAACCCACACTGGAAACTATTGATGGTGTATTATGGCTATGGTTTGTGAAAGAAAGATGAACTAGAATTCCAATCACTAAGCTATACTCAAACAAAATACCTTTCCCTTACATCAAAAGATTAGAAAATAAATGACATTAAAATGTCTTAACTTTAAAATATATTTAAGGAACATACATATTTTTTATGAATCCTTATTTTAATTAACATTTTTTATTAACCAACTAAAACAGTGCCTACGGCCTTGACATGAAGGTTTGTGCCATGGCTGTGTGATGTTATGTTTCTCAACTTTCTCTCTTAGGCCTGCAATTGCCTTTCTTAACTATTTTGTTAAGCTCATTGTGATCTATTAAGTTGCTTGGTAGCAAGATGAAATTATGAAGTTTCCTTTTTACTGAACTGTGTTTTCTTTTAGGGTAGTTTCTTTGTCTTTTGAGTCTTTCTTTCACTGTTATTTTTGAAGAAAGTATATATAGTTGCCATTAAGTTTCCTTTCATCTTGCTCAAGAAAAAAAAAAACTTACAGATTTTTTTGGGGGAAAGAGAAGAGCATAAACTAAACAGAAGGAAAATAGGGCTTTAAAACCAAACTAGGAAAAAGAATAGAGGTATCTACATCTAAATCCCCCATCTCACTTATTTCTGCGCAAGAGCCAGCAGCTATTTACTTCGCATTTGGAAATACTAAGTGAGTGTTTTCCTGATTTTTGTCTATATGAATCTTCTGGTTCTTTCCTTGCCCCCTTTCTCGTTTGGTTGCTACTGGTGACGTTTTTCTTCGTGGTTGATGATTTTTGATTATGTTTCGTACATTTTGTTAGGTATTGGGAAAGGCAAATTCTGTGATGCATTTTCATTCTGCCATATTAGCTTGGAAGATCCAAAGTGTGCTATAAATGATCCGAAACAAGGTTAGTATAGCTGGAGTCCAGAGGAAGAGGGGTGGACTGAAGGCCTTAATAGGCTATGTGATAAATTTTAGATTTCATCTTGAGAGAAGTAGAAGCCATTTAAAGCAGGTTCCTGAAATGATCAGATTTCTCTGTTTTAAAGGTCACTCCAGCAGCTGTGTGGAGGAGAAAGCATTGGAATGGGGCATGTGTAGATGCCGAGAAATGAGTTAGGAAGCTACTGCAGTGATCCAAGTGAGATGATGGTGGCTGCTAGCCCAGCATTCTAATTGATATCCATAATTATGACCCTGAGTTATTATAAAAAAGGCTTAATTGTTTTTCATATATCCTGTTTAAGATGGCAGGAAAATGTTTGATAGGTTTTAACAAGATTTCTGCAGAGATTTATATGGTGGGGAAAAATTATGCTCAGCTATTTAGAAAATAAGTATCCACAATTACTCTGTGTCCAAACAAGTTTATTTCTGAAAACATTAATCTCTGACTTTTAATTGAAAATAATCTACACAAGGCCTAGTATTTTTATTTATACATGGAGCATGGAGAAAATAAAGAATATAAACACTGATCCCTAAAAATACTGACGAAAACAGGTTTTAAGCAGGCCAGCTTTTGACATATACTAAATGAATCTCTCTCAGACATTAGCTTGGAATCAGCACATTTTGCACACAATGACCTTCACACAAACATGGGTCTCATATTTCTGCCACTGCAAATGTAGATTGTGAAGGAATGAAAGCAATATTGTTTTACCTATGGGATATTTGGGTTTTAATCAAGAGGTTTTGCAATGACAGCTTATAATGAGGCAGCTGGTATTACCAAAACAGCCATATGGAACTATCATAGTGCTGCTGCAAATGGTATCAATTAACTGGTTCATTTTCAAAACTTTCATTTAAGTGAGTTTGATCACAGAGGCCTCAGGAAAATAAACACAGGGTTTTATTTGGCGGGGTCGAGGGGAAGGCAGGCAGAAATCTGACAAAAATATTCTCTTTTACATTAGAAACAATGATAAATGAAGGAAGATACTCATATTTAAAAAAACCTATAATGAAACAGCTAGTGAATACAGCCTTTTACTTCACTGATTTATAGGTGGTTTAAGTTAGATTTCTATATGTGAGAGAATTGAGATATATGTTTTTTCAATATCTTCATTCATCTAAGGCAAGTTTTAAAAACTAGCAATAGTAGTATAGCAATACTCTTATGGGAATAATCAATAGAGTGCTATTACAAAAGGAGATTTGAGAGGTAAAAAAAAAAAACACTCCTTTTCAGTGATTATGTCACAAACTCAATGTTTAACTCTAATTTTTATATCTTATTTTTTAAAATAGGAAAGAGGTTGGTTAATAGACCCCAATTTGTGAAAGTTCTGAGTCCTCTTTGCTGAAAGTGTCTGCAAATGATTAAGAACATACATGAAATTAAAACTCTCAAGCTGAGCCAGCGAATTAAGGAACGTAGCCTTTGAGGAGTGAGTCACACAAAACTGGTGCTGGCTTATCTGGCGTGATTCCAATTGTAATAAAACTAGTGAGATTTTGTTGTTGCTTACTATTTTCTTGATGTTTAGTTTTTTAAATTGTGTAAACACAAACATGTTTTAAAATAAGAGTAATACTTTTGAAAAGTTAGGTGTAGATGAAGAGGACTGGGCCCACAGCAGACCGGGGCTCTCGCTCCAGATTTCCATTGACCAGCTATGATATGTAGGGCAAGTCACTTAGAATCACTAGGTCTCCTTTTTTTAAGAATGTAAATGATAAAGGTTGGATCAGATGACCTCTAAAGTCCCTCCATATTTATGATTCGATGAATCTAAACAGGAAAATGCTAATCACCTCCACAGTCATCAGTGTCAAATCCAATACCAAACACCCTGAAACAGCACAAGCTTTCAGATGAGTGAGACAGCCTGGGTTCCAACCCAAGTTCCATCCCCTCTTAGCAACATGACCTTATGCTGGTTGCTCAGCCTCTCTAAGTTCTATTCATAAAGGGGGATATATAGAGTATCTTGCTGTAGTGTGAGTTAATATGTTCAAAGAATTTAGTGCTGTGCCTAGCACACATTAAGGGTTCTATAG
>RJWJ010030186.1:0-20109 GCA_004363605.1 Indri indri | reverse complement strand
TGTTGCAATAAACATGAGAGTACAGATATGTCTTCAACATACTGACTGATTTCATTTCCTTTGGATCTATACCCAGTAGTGGGATTGCTGGATCATATGGTAGTTCTATTTTTAAGTTTTTGGGGGACCTCCATACTGTTTTCCATAATGGCTGTACTAGTTTACAATCCCACCAACAGTATATAAGTGGTCCTTTTTTAGCTTTTTAATCATAACTTTAGGAAAATTCAAAATCATCTATGAAAATATATGGTAAGCCTAACTGTAACAAATAGAAACAGAGTTCAAAATAATGTTAAACATGTTTTATATTTTTCTTCGTACACTTTAGAATGTTCAGTGCTTTCTTTTTTATTTCTTTTAAATCCCATAATACCTGTATCTCTATGACAGTGGAGCACATGCTAAGAACCCAACAAGAGACAGAACAATAGGTTCAGCTCTCTTCAACCTTGTCATGGGTGAGCTTTTTAAGTTTAAAACAAAAGAATTGAATGTTTAAAGTGTTTTCATTTTCTATTACTACCTCCCTTCATTTAAAAAGTGAAACAGAAAAGGGATGGGAAATACATTTGTATAATAATAGACAAAAGAGCAGTTGTCCTTCTCAGTCTGTGAAAATGTTCCATTCCTTCTTGCATAACACAGTCAATAAAACTTCACTATCTAATAGCCAAAAATTAAAGGTCTTTTCAATCGATTGCAATTCCATGTCCTTAGAAAGCCAAACTTCCCTTTCTCTGTTCATCTCTAGCTATTCTGCAGAGAGATTTTTTTATATGGCATGATTACTAAACTAGTCTTCTCCTCAATACTTTAAAAAATATTTACTGTTAAATTTATGCATGTTCAAGTCACTAAATGAGGATTGCCTGACCACCAGAAGAGAAAATCTGATCTTTGTTTAGAATGAAGGTTTACTCCAGTGATATTTATTCATGCATTTTCCTCAAATAATAAATTAGAGTCAAATACTATGTTTTCCATAGCTTGGAGGAATTTGATTTTGTGACTTGAGCCACTGACCTGGTTAAAAAAAAAAAAATTCTATAGAAACATCTGGTGCTGTGAAATAAAAGGCACTAATACAATGAACGCTCTTTTCCCCCTGATGCCTATAGTAAACCATATTCATTATTGCTATGTTAAATGATTATATGTCTTGAGTTTTTCTCTACCTCCAAACCTTAGGAACTTTGAGTAGGGATATACACTAAACCATACAGTTTTCACCTGATTTACAAAAATGTTGCCAAAACTATTGAGCGTTCGTAAAAATGCAATATTGTCTGTCTGGGTGCCTTTAAAAAATATAAACTTGTAGTGTCTTGGTTCTTGCTCTGCCACCCATACACAAAAATTATGAAACATTTCTCTGTATGCTCACTACGACATGGAACATATAATACAGCATACAGATAGGCTGAGATTTTACCCATAAGAAAGTTGTCTGTTTGGTTTTTATCTTCATGTCTGTTTTCATATTGTCAATACGAGGTAGGGAAAACAAAAATGGAATGGAAAAGGGACAAAGACATCCTTTGAGACTCCTGCAAATAGTAATATGCACTGATACTGTATAGACGGTACTTGTCACCTTTCATATTGTAAGTCTACTTTTGGAAGTGTGTCAGAAACAAGATAAAGGTCATACTGCTTAAGGCCTATTATGAGCATAAATGGTAGGGAACAATCTAGCCCATAAATTGGCAAATTACCCTGTGCCATGCTTTAATAATCTATAAGACATCTTAAAATGAGCAAAATGGATCAATGAGCTTATTTTTTTCCTTACCATAAATTTATGAGCTGGTATGCTATGATTAATTTAGGTCAAAATCTCAAAATGACTTTCTTTTTAAGTAAAGCTTTGTCTGTCTCAGTGTTCTGCTAAGAGCTCTTAGGCCCTCTTATGTAGAGGACGATACTGTGTAAGCACTACAAATGAGTTTACAGAGATCTCCAGCTCAAATGGAAAAGTGGATCTGTGTTAGCCTTATAAACGAGTTAGGGTGTGAAGAATGGGGAAGAAGAGGTTACAAGAATTTTCAGGATTATGAATAGTCTAAATGAATTAGATAATTAAGAGACGCCCGCTGAATATTTCTTAGACAAATCTGAAAAAAACTGTTACAAATGAGGACTATGGACACCTTAAGCTTAATTGTTATATATGAAAATTCTTTTCACCTGAGAATCCAAATGTCCTGTTTGGAAAGCAAAGGGTAACATTGTACATTTGAAAACCTCATTTTATAAGACAGTACTTTGTTTCCTTTCCCAGAGAATCTTGGGCTTACCCCACTGAGAAAAAGGAGAACGTGAATGTAACTACAGAATGATCTCTTGATCCTTGGACAAAACTGAGGAAAAAGTCTAACAAATGCATCGTTTTGCAGTAAATTAGATCAGATTTCCGCATCTCCGCACTCAGTCTGTGAGCTGACAGTTCAGTAAAATGTTCCCTTGTAAGGTTCGCCCTCTTAGGAAAAGGGGCAATAATTCATCATTAGGATTTCAGAGTCCAGGTGTAGATGGAAACTGATGGAGCCTCCAGCGAGGCAGGGAAAGTGCGTGGAAGAAGAAAATTTTATCTGAAGCCTAATTCCCTGGTTACAGCAGAGAATAATTAAGATAATATTGCTTCAAGAGTCCTTTAATGATTAAAAATCACATATGCAGAATCCATAAATTGGAGGGCAACAAATTGGAAGGCTAGAACGTCAGAGAACTGTTTTGTGCACATTGTAGTGGAAAGTACACTAGTGGCAGTGCGCCGTACGGGCAGCCACCAGAGACCGGGACCATTCCAAGGACTTTGTTTAGATGCAACAAATCATTTGTCTGTTATTAACCCAGAGCTTGTAATTATGCAGATTGCCATAGATTTTCCTGGGCCTGGAAGTGAGATTGAGGGTTGTTCACAGTATAGCAGGCAGCTCAGGGCTGGCCATGCATTACTGAACTTGCCACATTTATCATGTTGACTGATGGCAGCAGAAGCAGGTCTCAGGTCCCAGTGGTTAATGTAGTGGGTAATTAACTGTCATTTGCCTAGTAATAGGCTGATGATCAATGGTTTGTGTGGAAACAAATTCTAATCAGGTAGCTGATAAATGCTCAGCTAGCGAGAGCAATTGAAATTGGGGGAAACTATGTCCAGAATTTCAAAATGGCATTGTGTGTGTATGTTTATTAGATATGAGCAAACTCAGTAGTTCTTAAAAACAGCTTTATCTCATGTTAACCAGATTTTATATCCACAACTTATATCTATATTCGTGGCATAAAGAACTTTTAAGTTTGCTTATTGCTCAAAAATAATAAAGAACAGAGGAAACAAATGGCCCACGTAAGTGATGTTACTCCTGAACAGATCAGGTTAAGTACACTGAAAAGTAAATGTGAAATGGGAGAATGAAACAAAAGATTCTGCTTCCAAAAGAATCGGATGAAAGCTCTAGGAGATGCAAGATATTGCAATTTCAATGAAGTCCTTTTTAAAGAAAAATTACTTATCAAAATGTGGATTGTAAACTGAAAGCTAAAGGTTCTTTGGTTTATATTTCTTACAATAAGCATATTAAAATGTTTTTTAAATTCTTTAAGGAAGATAAGTATCTAACAATTTTGAATTTAATCTTCGCAAATACAAACCTTGCTTACTTTTTATCAAGTGCACGGACTAGCTGGTAACCTCTTTAAAAGCATTTGCAGTTTCTACCCTCAAGGTGCTTGTGTTCTTCAAGAGACAATCTAACAAAAACATGAGCACTAACATTTGTTGTGCATCTTGCCAGACACTTAGAAACCCCTCTCACAATTTTTTCCAACAACCGTCATTATCTTGGTAAGAAGAAATTGTTATAAACTGGGAAATGAATATGCATGCCTTAAGAAAAGACTTATCTTTGGAGTATATGGAAAGTAATAAGAAGAGAGTCATCAGCACATTTGAGCCTAATCCTTAAATTCGATAAAATGAAAGGCTAAGTTTTTTTTAAAAATACATTTTTATAACCAAAATGAGTTTTCTCCATAGCACCTTTGAATTCATTAGTTTAGAACTGCTTTTAATTTGGTCTTTCCCATGAGAGCCATTATATTTTTCTCCTGTCAGCCTGATGCTGGAGAAAAAAGAAAACTGGCAGATGTGGTGTTTTTCATCTAGTTTGCTTCCTAGTTAAAAAGTGCATTAACTACTATGCATAGAATATTATTCGTAATAATTCTTCACCACCATTAACGACTTTAAAGAAACTTGGTTTAAATATTGCCAGTGCAAATGGATAAAATATTTTATTTCCTCCCATTATGAAATGATGGAGACATTTTATTTTGTACTATTTTTAGGTCATTACTATAATGATTTTCAGGAATCTACAGCAAATAGGATTTTTTAAAACTCCTAGACAATCCCAATGGTTCTGATAGTATATTATGTTTCAACTCCTACTCTAGCTGTATATAGTTTACAGCCTCATTTACTTTAATGTGCTACTTGAATAACATAATCATAACTATAACTATGGCATAGGGCCATAAGGTACATGCACCTCTGTGTTTTTTGACTACTTAAATGGCTTGTTCATAAATGTACTTTTAATAATAATGGCAAACCTTTTAGGAACTAGATGTCAAAAAATAGTGAGTCATTCATTAATTGGTTCCTTTTCCAACTAAAGTGTTTAATATGTAACATTAAGATCAAAGTTACATTGGTTTTGTTTACTGTGTGTTCTAACATGTAGAGATTTTTGCTATGAATTCGCCCCCGATGACATATGTTTGTGTGCAGTTATGTAAGCTTACTAATGTATTTATCTTTTCCTTTTCTTCTCAAACAAGATGTGATTTTCATCAAGGAAGGTCAACGGATAATGTATTGCAGAAGAATATTTATAAAGAAACCTAGGATAAAATGCACTTGTGTACATCATGAGGCATTGTGTATTGATAGCTTTACAGGGTATATTAGTGTCTTCTCTCTTCACAATCTCAGATGTCCCTGTAAGAATTTGAGAAAAAAATGTTTATTGTTCTAGATGAAAAAAAAAAATATTTATTGTTCTAGGCTCTTCGGTGTAACGGGAAACTGTGCTGCCTGTAGTAAGCTCATCCCTGCCTTTGAGATGGTGATGCGTGCCAAGGACAATGTTTACCACCTGGACTGCTTTGCTTGTCAGCTTTGTAATCAGAGGTAAGCAGATTTCATTCTGGCTTCTAAAAAACGATAAACTTCTCTGTGCTGGTTATTTATTTAATAGGTGCGAATTATATTAGTACTCTTTACATGAAGCAATTAATTTCAGCATTTGTGTTTTCTGCAAACATTAATCCCATGCCAGAAAAAGACCACTGAGGAGGAGAAAGGTCTTAAGGCTAACTTCTACCTGAAAGAAGTGCATCATATAACAGCAAGTGAAAGAAAATGGAAACACTTCTATAAATTTTATGTTTCTTATTCTTTTCTCTATTTTTTTATGTCCTTTAAAAAGTAGGCTTAAAATATCCTTTTTTTGTATTATTTCTGTGAGCAAACAAATTGACAAGAGGCAAACATATAGGAATTTGTTGCAAGTATTTTGTATTCATCCTATTTTTCATATTTATAGTTTCCCTATCTCTTGATTTCTTAACTTGGATTTTAACCTTGTTCTGTATGTACTTTTGAAATTGTTTCAAATGTCTTTGGGAATGAGGCCAGATATAGCTAATAATTAAACAGTTATCAGCTTTGGAGAGGAAGCATTGGAAAGAGTATTGCACAGAGAATCTGGAATCCTAAATTCTAGTCTGGACTCTGCCACTAAGAAGCTGTGTGACCCTAAACCAGACACTTCCCCTGTCTGGACCTCTTTTTTATTTCAATTATAACATATAAGAATTGTATTAGTCAAACTCAGAGAATTCTTTTAGGTTAAAAGTATTATGACTTAATTATATTTTTCCTTATCAAAAGTTATAACTTTTATTTCAGGTGGAAATTATATACTACTGACACTTGTTTTATGTTCAGAGAATATTAGAATATTAAAATGCATATATCATTAAAAATATAATATTTTAAAAATTAGGACACTTGATGGATTTTAATGAAAAGAAACTTAAAGTATCTGTGAGAATACCTGGATGTAGTATATAATCAATAAATATTAGTTACATCAAGTCTTCCATTATTGAAATTGACCCTGAAAAGTATTATTTGATGCAGAGTCTTCTTATGAAGCCCTATAGATAATAGAAAGAATATGATATTTACAGTGAGAACTGGATTCAAATTCCACCACCACCATATCCTAGCTTATATATTAACTGAGCGATCTTGAGTATGGTACTTAATGAATTTGGTTTCTGCACCCACAAAATAAAGATACTAATACCTGTCTTGCAGAGTGAAAGTTACATAAAATAATTTATATTAAGCACCAGGAAAACAATAGGTTCTAAAAGTTAGTTATTTTATATTTATAATTTACTTTTACCAAACAATGGTTTTTCCACAAGAGATAGATATATCTATCTATCATCTATCTATCTCAATAGTGTCTCTTACTAAATGTAGATGTTCAGAATGTGGTATATATATCTTACGATATAAATTTAGCTAGACAACAATTTAAGATGTCATCTTACAACATCTCGATTCTTCTCAACAAATGCTCAGAATCAAAGTAAGTAAACGTAGTCTAAGATGACATTTAGCCAAAAATAAATTGGCAAGTGCACATATTGTTTTTTGTAGGGATATGGATATATAAGCACAAATATTCATACATCCATACAGACACATTTATATGCATGTGTACATGTGCTGTGTACATTTTAAAGGTGTATTAGTAGTAAGTTTAGAATGCTTTTGTTTACTTGCAATGTTGATCCACTAATAGTCACAATAGAGTAATCTTTATGTAATAATAAATTTACTGCTTTTCTACTTATAAAAGATGACATATGCATAGTAGAAAATTTAGAAAATGATAAAAAATAACATTACCCCATGTCTCACTATTCTGAAAGAAAATATTTTGGTATATAGCCAGACATACACTTTACTATGTGTGTATGACACGACATGAAGTGTATATATTATATGCACGTTTAAGCAGCTTAAAGAAAAGTAATAGGGAAGAATCCTAATGTTCTATATTTGGACTTTTTTACTTTCTATTATATGCCTTTTTACCTGCCATTAAAAATTCTTTTAACATACTTTAAGCTTTCTTGTGTTCAGTTTTATGGATAGAGCTTGACATATAAATCAGTCTTCTATCACCAGACATGTAAGTTGTTTCGTCAAGTGTTTATGTTGTAAATATTGTCCGTATTATCAATATAATATGAACTCTGTAAAGAAAGAAATGCTCATATCTATGTCAGGATAAATTCACAAGAGCATAATTAATTAGACAAAGTATTTAACAGTTTGAAGGCTAATGTTATACATTGCCAAAATGATCTCCAGAAAAGTTATACCATTATTCTCACAGAAGAAATGCACACAACAATGCATTCCCTCATATTCACTCTAACACTGGGAATTATTGTTTTAAAAAAATCCTTGTCACCTTGAGGGATGAAAGATGATATCTCATTATAATGTTTAATTGGCATTTATTTGATTACTAGTGGCCCTTTGTTATCCCTTCTTTTAAGGAACTAGGCAGTTTATGCGCTTTGTCCATTTTTCTATTAGGTAAGCTTACCTATTTTGTCCGTGTTCTGCATAGAAAATTAAAACATCATTCAAGTGCTAAACCCAGCCTAAATTCTATTATGATGCAAAGTAATTGTAGGTTGTTAATGCTATTTACAAATCGTATATCAATTTTATTTCACCATTGAAATAAAAAGTTGCATTCACAATTAAGCCTGTCTCCTCAGTAGAACTCAGTCAAGTAAGACAAACACTCCTAAATTTTGACTCTAAAACTGTTCACATTCTTATTGCTGCAAAATACTATTCTAGTATCATTATTAAAGCACCTAATATATTTCTGTGTTTGCTTCATTTATTACATGCCATAATGGGACTGCATATCTTTAGTGCTGGTTATGCACAATTAGCACTTAGTTATTGTCTTGTCACTTCAGCCCTACAAGACAAACTTCTTCAGTGCAAGAAGTCAGCTAATCTTCATCAGTCAAGCAAAGCAGACAAATTTTGTTACCCAGAGCACAGAAGGTTTTCAATATAGGAAATTCTCCTTTTAATTTGAGGTTTACTTCGAGATTTACTTCAATCCCCTCCAATAAAGCCATATCCCACAGAAACCTATGTTTCCAGTAGCCAAATTATTGCCACAGTATTGCAGCTTTTCAAGAAAAACAGGAGGCAAATAGATAATTTATAGGCATTTTCCCTGAAGCAAACTTTATTGACACCTGAAATTGTGGATTTACAAATATTTTTGAATTTTATTCAGCAATCATATTAACTTTTAAATCAAAATATCATTAAGATCCAAAGCATTTCTGAATGTTTAAAAAGATAGTAGTAATAATAACCTTTTAGGATTGGGTGTCCCTCATGCGGATCTTCTCTGTCCTTTTTAGAGGGCTATGGCTAAAATCGTGAATCCTAAGTTAAATTTCTAAAAGTTTCTCTATTTTAAAAGGAAACCAGAATAGGGTTATTTGAGCTTCTTTTATGATATCTTGAATCTCATTCAGGATTGGAAAATTCTGTAGAATAGGTTAATGTCTTAAAGGTGAATAAGCACCTCTTCCTTAGAAAACTGAGTAAAACTAAATGATGGTTTTATAAGAAAAGGAAAAGAAATGCTTGTTACCAATGAAACTTTTCCAAATATGTAGAATTGTATAACAATTTATTATTTGTTTATTAAAGAATAGAAGCACTGGGCTAGACTCTGTGGAACTGAGGTGGATAAAGTCTAGTTTCTTGCTTAGAGGTGTTCAGAGCTGTGAGAGAGACAAGACATCAAAGATTCACAGAAGAGTGTAATCGATGCTAAACAGATCTATACTGAGGGGAGACAGATCCATCCTTCTTTAAGTGTTAGGGAAGTATCAAAGGGCTGATGTACTGGGTCTTAAGAAAGAACTTCCTAGAACTAGTTGACATATAGGAAGTATGTCTGGGGGAGTTGGGGAAGATGAGGGACCCAGGGAGCAGTGAGAAGAGAATTTTCCAGGCAAAGAGAGCAACATGCAAAGGCATGAAGGTGGAAAAGCATTTGATGTGTTTAGCAGATGAAAAGCAGCTCAGTATGCTCAGAGATTAGAGGAGTTTTGTAGAGAATCAGAGAAGTAGAGAGTAGAGCAAGGATCAGGAGGAAATGAAATTGTAAAGGTAGGAAGTCTTTGAATAAAAGTCAAATGAGTACAAATTTAAAGTATTATCTAAAACCCATTTTTTTTTAAATTGAAAGCTATCGTGTTCTGAAATAAGTCTGTCTTAACCAATATTTATTGACTACCAAGCTTAAGTGGTAGTACAATTTATGGTGGTACTACAAAGGTTCAAAAGAGATGATGGTTACTTACCTCAGAACTGCTGTCCAGATTGGAAAATCTGGTGCACATTCGTGAGTAACGTTGAAATGCCAAAGTAAATGATACACCAATAAATAAGTGCTTTGGGAAAGATCAGAATAAGCAAGTTGACAGGGAATGTTGATGGAGGGAATGGGAAATAAGAATATTTAGAATTCGAGTAGATGGAAAAAAGGGAGGAAATATTTCTGGCTAGGGAGCAACTTAAGTAAAGGTGAAAAGTATGTCATTAGTAAATATTCAGGATAGCAAATGCTTATACGGCATTGATCGTACACCAGACACTGTTCTGAGTGTTTCACATGTACTAACTCATTTAATATTCAAAATAACCCATAAGTGGATTCTATTATTAGTCTCATTTTACAGATGAGGAAACTGAAGTACAGAAAATGTAAGTAACTTGCCCAAGATTACACAGTGAAAAAATGGTATACTCAAGGTTAGAACCCAGGGAGTCTAGTTTCACTCTCTGGACTCAGGCCTGATCCAAAAGGAGTATTTTCTTTTCCAAGAGCTTATAAATGTACACAGATATAGTGGAGTTAAAGTAAGGTAGAGTTTGAATAGTTTGTAGTAGGATTTGGGGTGTGGGTATTATAATTTGGTTCAGAAAGGGTTATTAGGAATGATCTGTGTAATGACAACTGTGTTGTCAGTGGGGAAGAGACTGTAAATTTGTTCGCAAGTGTATAGTAGGGGAAGGAGTATTTAACCTGTACCTCTCACTGAAACAGTACAGTATAGAAATCTCCATCTTACAGTAACTGAGCATGAAAAATACGAAAATAGAGATATTGGAAATATAGATTGGATCCACCTTCTTTTGAAAGTGTTGCAGAAATAGAAATTAATCCTAATTGGTAGTCAGTAACCTTAGGTAATTAAGATGACTAAGTTAACATTTTAATTTATTAAAAAGGATGTTACAAATGGAGGATTCTTAGCATAGGTTTTTTAGGTATTTTTTAAAGTTTTTAACCTGCTCAAAACTACTCTAAGCACTGCATTTTATAAGGATGATTTATTAATTATACTTATTTCTTATACTTCTTAAGTCTCAGCTAGAATTACTCCAAAATATTTGAAATTAAATCTATTATTAATTCTAAAACATCAAGATTAGATGGTTTAATAATCTGGGCATCTTTTTATTCCTTTAACATTAAAAAAACATGAAGGCAAAACTAATTGAACTGACCATACCACAAGTAATTAGGATTACATTACAAGGCAGATTATCCGTTTATTTGCAGGAATTTTAGCTCAATCTGTTAATGTACTTACAGTATCCGCTGGCCATCACTGCTTTTATAATGTTTTCTTTCTGCAAATGCTAAATCTCATACAGAACTGGTTATATAACATTGGAAATTAGCACTTCTTACAAAATCACAGTTACAGATTATTTTGTTAAGCATTTAATGTCTGCACTGCTGTTTCTCTTATTTCTTCATGTTTATATATGAAACATTTTTAAGGAAAGAAACCAATCTTAATTGCATACCAATCATAATCTGCTCTTAACCACAGCTTACAAGGGTGTTTTGTTTGAGTCATTTCTGGAAGTGCAACATTCCTCACCCAAATTCTGTTTAATCTTGACCTTTAGGTATAAATTGAAATGCACATAAAATATACTGTATCCAGTTGACCACATGTTAATAACAAAATATTTCAGGTAACAATGTTTCAGATAAATAATTTCTCTCTCCCCCCCCCCATATATACATACACACACACACAATATCTCACATGACGGTAGGCAGAGTTGTTTTAAGTTATGCAAACAGATAACAGCATATGCAAAGGGATAAGAGCAATACAAAAAAATTGTATAACTTTTTAATCTTCACATTATCCTTGTAGTCTTCTTGCTTTACTTCCTCCAGGTAAAAGCATAGATCTTGAATCCAAAGGGACCTGAGTTATTTTCCTTCCTCTAACACATACATTCTAACTGTGGAATCTTGGGCAGGTTTTTTAAACCTTGAGAAGGGAGCCTTAGATGTTTCTTCTGAAGAAGGCAATGATAATACTTTCTAATGCTTACCTACATTCTGAACATTGAGGTAAGACTTTACATACTGCATTCCTGTTCTTTGCCACAAACCTACAAAAGTGACTGATATTAAAGATAAGAGAAACTGAAGCTCCATCTTCAATTATCATAAGTGGAAGGCTGGGATTTGAACCTTATTCATTACAGTATACCTCTCTGCCTTTCACATGCTTTTCATTTGAACCTCCCTACAGCCAGTCAGAAAAAAATCCTGTTTTTTGCTTACACACAGGGAACTGAGACAGGGTTACTATGTCTTGCATTGGGCAGTAATAGAGATGAGATCCCCAGGCTCTTGCTTCCATGGTTTTCTCACTATAATTACCTTGAATTTTTTAATCTACAAATAAAATGTTCCTAAACGTTAAGGCCTCTAAAGGTAAGAATGACATGACCAAAAACCATGTTTTTATTTGATGACTAATAGAATTTTGGGACTTGAGAAAAAGGCAAAGCAAAATTTTAGACAAAGTGGAATTGAAAGACAGTATTTCCAGATTAGTTGTTTTTTAGAAAAAATGACTCAGTAACATCAGTTGGAACGTAAGAGTGATTTATTGAATCTATTTATTTTTGATGTGATATTTTATTATTAGCTTATTAGTTGAAAGCAATTTCAACAGTAATATAAATTGATAATTTTGAACAATGATTAAATATACTCTATTTGCTGTTTTATATAATTTCACATAAAAGATACCTCATTTAGCTAGTTAGGCCTGTTCAACAAGAGAAATACTTCCTTTTATTTAGCGTATCTTAGTGATCAGGATAGCTACAAAAACTGGTTTGTTCAAACACCACTATTTAAGTGCAACATTTAAAGTGTACAGTTTACAACTAATACAAAGAAAATATACTTAAAGCCCCAAACTTAAATGTTCATTGTATCCAGTAGCTTTGACCGCAAACAAGCACAGGATTTCAAGATCGGTGCGTCTGTGCTTTCAATCAACATCGTCAGCAGGCAGTAATCCTGGGGAAAAAAAGTAAATTCCACAAATAAACAGACCAATTTTCCTTTAAGAGGAAAGCTAATTCTTTTCAATCTACTTTTTTTATTACACTATTTTCCCTCTATCTACTTAGCTAGTATAAGGATAAATTTCCAAAGCTACCCAGTTGGAAAATAAATAGGTTCACTGTTTGTCTAGCATTCCAATCTTTGCAAATGTAAATCAGTCCAACCTTCAACTTCACAAAACATTAAAGGGTGGCTTTCATGACACAATTTAATCTACCCACTAAGATTTCTGCTTGAACATCATTTGAAATTGACTATCTGATAAAGAAAGACCACTATCAAAGGTCAGTGAGGTCAACTTGTATAATTACAAGTAGTTTTAGTGGGTCAACTCTACCAGACACCACTGTTTGAAGGTTAAATTGTTGCAATTAAATATATATACAGATCTCCCCCGAGTTACTTTATTGTTAAATGTACCGGAAACAGCAAAAGCATTTATTTCTGACCTTAATTGTGTCCAAAGTGTCACCATTGGGAAATTATACAAACAGAGCGCTTATTAGAAGCATTAAAATCTTGCACGTTAAACAATGCTTTATAAAATAAAATACATAATTAGTTATCAGAAACTGGCTTTATTCATTACATCAATATTAAGAAGTTCATACAGGTTATTCCCTTTGGTTAAATTAGAAGTGCTCTAAGAAATGACATCTACTATTTCATGGTTAGTAAACTTGCCACAAAGAAGAGTTTGATGCTAAAGCAACTTTCACTTCAGAATGATCACTTCCAAATTACTGGGATTTAATCACATTTTAATAACAGAGTAGAAGGAAGATTTAAAATGGGCTATTTTTTAAATTGTTTGATTCATTTTGATGCCTTGTACTTTTTTATTAAGTGCCTAAATAGCCAATGATGAAATCTTCGATAATTACTGCAGTGAAATATTATCATTCTTATATTTTAATGATGGTAAATATAGATCAGTTCTTTTTGTCTTTTCAATGTGGTAAAAATGAAAATAATTATAGCAAAGAAAAGAAAGTTACTTTTGGTGCCCAAAGTATTTACCTCAATGTTCCTATAATTTTATATATAAAAGTGGGATTTCAAATGTGTGAAATGTTTCATAAATGAAGTAAACGGTTTAATTTTAATAATGAAGACAACTTTCTAAGTCAAGTTTTCAGATTCAGAGAATTACCATGTGAAACTATTAGGAAAATCAATCTTCATATCTATAGATTTGAGTGAAACGGTCTTAACACATTTTATTGTTTAAAATATTTTCAGATTTTGTGTTGGAGACAAATTTTTCCTAAAGAATAACATGATCCTTTGCCAGACGGACTACGAGGAAGGTTTAATGAAAGAAGGTTATGCACCCCAGGTTCGCTGATCTATCAACATCACCCCATTAAGAATACAAAGCACTACATTCTTTTATCTTTTTTGCTCCACATGTATATAAGAATCGACACAGGAACCTACTGAATAGCTTAGATATAGGGAAGCAGGATGGTTATAAGGAATAAAAGGCGGACTGCATCTGTATGTAGTGAAATTGCCCCTGTTCAGAGTTGAATGTTTATTATTAAAGAAAAAAGTAATGTACATATTGCTGGATTTTTTTGCTTGCTATTCGTTTTTGTGTCACTTGGCATGAGATGTTTATTTTGGACTATTGTACATAATGTATTGTAATATTTGAAGCACAAATGTAATACAGTTTTATTGTGTTACCATTTGTGTTCTGTTTGCTTCTTTGTATTGTTGCATTTAGTACAATCAGTGTTTAAACTTACTGTATATTTATGCTTTCTGTATCTACCAGCTATTTTAAATGAGCTGTAACTTTCTAGTAAAGAACTGAAGAGCAAATCTCACTAATGATACACAGATAGATAAAACAAGTCTATCAACATTAGAAATACTAAACGATAAAGACACACACAAAGCATTTTAGTGACATCTACTACTTATTGCCACTATGATTTAGAGTCTATCAGTGTTCTTGTTATAACCCCCTATTTTCGGGGGGTTAAAAATCAGCTTTAAAAAAATGCGTAAAAATTACATCTTTAAGCACTTTCATTTTATACCAGCGTGAAAAGTGCCATTTTTAGAATAACTTTAAAGCTTAACAGTTACCCTTTCAATATCCTTTTTTCATGCTCTTTACCTACACCACGGCTTTGTTTTGCTTTTTCAGTCACACCCCTGATGTGAACTAGTGCCTTTGGGTATCATGTAAAAATTTTCCAAAGGGTTACTTTTAAAAAGTGTTACCACAATTATGAGATAATTTTAAAATGATAAAGTAAATTTCTTGTGTAAATTTTGCCCAGATCTCTCCATAAGAGCTAAGGGTTTAATAACTTTATGGCTTAATAAATTTATGGCACTGAAAAGATTTGAGTGTGAATCTACTGAAATCATGGTAATGCACATTGAAGTATGATGGTATTTGAGTAGTGAAGTTACATTTGAGCAGAGCAACATAATGCTCTTAGAATCTTCTAGAAGAAGAGAAACAAAGGGATTGATAAAAAGCTGAGAACTGGTGATTATATATTTTTCTGTATTTCCCTGCCATTTATTTTAATGTTTAAAAAGTGAACTCTTAAAGTTTGATGTGTCTTACTTTACTCATTGTTTTAGGGAATTACCAACTCAGAATACATCACACACAGGCTGAAATCTGCCACTCCATGTCTTAAAGGTGAAATGTGCCCTTACCTACATGATAGCAGATAAAGAAGAAAGCTCTAGAAACAGAAATTATGGAGAATGGTTATTTAAATTGTGATTAAGGAAATAAAAATGAGAATATGATCCCCTCTTCTGGGTTGCTTACACTTTGCTTCTACTCCCTGTAATAAAACCACTTTTCAACAAATCTAATTCTGCGCAGGCACCATGAACCATGTTTTTACCATAGCAAACAGTGCTATGAGTTTTCTTTTTCTTTCTTTTTTTTTTTTTTTGATCACTTGTACAGGAAACAATATTTCCCAGTGTTATTTACATACATATTCTGTCCTGCCAATATATGCATTACAGAAAATTAGATGTTAAACCTGAATTTTTAGTTTGGGGCCAAAATATTAAGCTGAAAATAATGCTGGTGTGGATTTGAGTTGTTTTGAAACAAAGCTTTATTATGAACATGCATGTGAATCTGGATATTGCCTCTTATTTTAAGAAAATGGTTCTGTGAAAAGTGAATATGTATTTTTACAAATGCTTCATGGTTAAGAGTGTTCACGTCACATGTCCCCCAAATTTAAAATATATTGAAGAAAGAATTTCAAAAATAGCTATTTGGGTCTCACAGAATAACTGTTATTTTAGCCTTTGAGCCTTACATTTGTTTCACAAAAAAAACTTGTGGAGCCAAAAACAAATAAAGCAAGACGAAATAAAAATGGGAGGGGGTGAGATAAGTGAGAAGTGGTTTTCATAACGCAGCCCTGCTAGTCCCTATTAACAGTTGTTTGAAATTCACATGGATGTAAAATTTTAATTGTCTTTCAAATGATCTTTTTTAGATTTAAATGGTTTTCATATGTTTATTGGTATGTCAAAATTCTTGTAAATTGGGAACAAACTTCTCTCAACTTCTTGAAGCCGTTCAACTATCCTTGCCACCCAAAGACCAAACAAGGTTTCACTGCTTTTTCTTTTACTTAATACTTTGGGAATTAACTCTTATGCTTTCTTTTTACTACAAACAAAATTACTCGTCTGAATTAAGGATGAAGTCATTCATCTGTTTAGATGATCTTTAATCTCTATGAAGTTGTGAAACAAGACAGGAATAATTTCAGCTGTAGGCCATTTTTACAGCTCATTGTCCATAAACAGTAGCATTTTTGACCTGAAGTACTAAACTAATTGTCTTGACTACTCAAAGCCCTGGAATCGTTGTCAACTTTCCTCTTTGTGTCGTGTGGCCCTGACGTCATTTAGCTTGTTATCTGATGCTTCCAATAGGACACCTCCGATGTAGCTTTGATTTCTCAAGCAGTGAAAGCTGGCTCCCTGACATGCGTCTCACAGGCTGCCCGTGGTGAAGGACCAGGCCCCCCCACTACACCAAGTGCTGATTGAGTTTAAAAGCTGACCTGTGTTTGTAATTTCACTTTCATCTTGCTTAATAAATATCTGCTGAATTCTTTCATTTTTTTACATTTGGATTTATGTTTTTAATAAAAGGGGTATTATACTATTTGCGCTCAATTGGCAAAATCTAAGATGATATCTAGAAAATATACATATAGTCCATGAAAAAGGAAAACGATATGTAAGGACGTTTACTTTCTCAAGGTAAATCACAGCAAGCATAGATGAAGGATCTCAAATGCTTTCTCTAAATATTATATTTAGGATTTCTGAGCTAAGTAGTTTACCACTCTTTACTTTCATGGGGAAGATGAAACTGTCAAAAATGAAGGTAGCGATTGCTGGGTGTAATTTTGTACATTTATACAAATTTTAAGTGATCTTTCTGAAAGCAACTGTGTTGCTGTTGTCAGACTAAATTTCAAATTTCCTATTTTCTGTATAATGAATTAAAACAAAAAACTAAGTCCTACATTTTTGAGGAAGAGACACTGTGCCTTTAACTTAACAGGGTGCTGAAAATTACATCTACAGTAAAGCACGCCATACACAAGTGGTTTCCTTCTAACTATTACTTTAGGCAAACCACTCTCTGAATCGTCACTTAAACAATTCCAGAGAAATGATGTAGCCCAAACATGTTTAGCATTCACTTCAGTAAGTTGCAAAAACAATCTGCATGTTTATTGTAATAGGCCATTAGCGCAAAATACAATTTTAGCAAAAGCTTTTGTGATCATTACTTTTTCTTAAAAACATCATTATAGATATTTTTTAAATGTGATTTTAATGCAATTTAAGGTAAAAGAAAGCAAAGGTTTAATGTAGTCATTATTTCATTTGACATTTATCGAGTGCCTATTATGCAACAGGCCTCTCTCTGATCATTCAGCCTCCTATTGGGCAGACTTAGGCTACTTTCTACATCAGGTAACTTTAACGTGTCTTTGCATTGGTTTGTACTCACCTCAAACCTGTTAGTAATGAGCACACAAACGCGAATACCATCTTCTACCTATTCAGCATGTCATTGGTATGAAAGCCCCAGAAAATATCTCAAGTAATCAATGTGTTCAGAGAATTATCTCACACAAATTACTCATTAACTCAATAGCACATAATAAAAAAGAACATCAATTAATTAATGAGTCACCGTCAGATCACTATGATTACAATAGAGCTCTGTTGAAACAGTGCTTATAAATGGAGCTGCCTCTCTTTATTCATTGTCTGCAATTGGCCCATTATTTGGCTGAAACCAGTGTCATATTTAACACATTCCTGTAGGTAATTGTGTGATTAGTATCATAAATGAAGAATTCAGAAAGCCTACTGCTTATGAGACCTTATCGATGGCCAGAAAAACAGAAAACTCTCATTTTTACTATGGCTTCCTTGGAAGCCAAGCTATAAGAAGGGTATATTATCTTTCTAAAAGGTATTTTTTATAATCAAGATTTAAGAATGCCATGTTGAACGCTATAAGGATTAGCTGCTAAAACACTTAGAAATAAATTTACAATGGTTTCAATATACACATGATTTAATTTTAGTAAGTTTTCATGAAGACTAAAATATGCATGATCATTGCCAGCTTTGTAAACATTTTGCTACCCCAAAATGACATTTTGCTTTTCGTAGGCTGGGTTCGGGCGAGTTGGTGGTGATTGACAGCAATAGGGGAAGAGATTTAAAGAAATAGCAAATATTATATACAAAGTCACCAACTATAAACTTTCCCAACTATCTTGGTAAATGCCATTCCAATAAGCTTATAGAATAATTATAACAGTTCCCTTAGGTAAGTAAGAAACATCTGTTGGTAACACATAGCAGGTGTTAACAATTACACATACTGAACTTTTTAAAAATGTTTTTAATTAAAAGAATTCTGTTTTCTGAAAAGGAAAATATGTTAAATTCAAAGGTACTCCTGTTTTGGGCGTGCAGATCACGTAATGCACAAAATGATAAAGAACAGATCGTCTTGGATCAACTAGGTTTGGTGTTTGGTTCAGATCATTGCAATCAAGAGTCAATTGGATTTCATTGCACTTTTCACACAATTGGTATTCTGGACTGAGGAGCTGAATACTCGTGAAATTGGTATAGTAGAGCTGATTACAGAATATTTTGGCTTTATGGGCAAGGTGGTTGCCATTAACTATACCAAATTTAGTGGACACAGTACAGAGAAAAATGGGAGTAAGAAACATTCAGATAATAGATTATCTAAATCTTTTTTTTACCCTGCCTCTGGAGGAGACTTTAAATCACCTAAAAGTAAAACAGTCCACTTAGTAAAACATGTAATATTATCCTATGATCCATCTTCAACAGCTTTTAATAATAATAGCTAACATTTACTGAACACTTACCACGTATCAGGTAGTTTTTCACACTCATGTAATTTCTACAACATCCCTGTGACAGAGATATTATTACCTCTATTTTACGATTTTTAAATAAAAGCACAGACAGGTTACTTAACTTGCCCAAAGTCATACAGCTCATAAGTAGTGGGCCTGAGATTATAAACACAGGTTTTCTGGGTGTAGTACCACTCTACTATATCATCTCCTGTAGGGTTGTCCTTATTATTGTCACTATTATTATTTTGTAGCCCCGGGGAATAACCAAGAACTAGAAGGGATTATCCATGCTTGAGCAAAAATTCTGAATATTTAAGAGTTAATGTCATCTTTAAGATGAAAATTGGGAATGAGAGTGATCATATTTTCCTAGATGCAATCTGTTTGGGAGTTCCTTTGTTTCAACCACACCATGAAGACATTTATTTGAATCTGCAAATCCAGGGTACCCAGAATAGAGGATCCCTAGTATAGCACTAATGGAAATAAGAGGTGGTCAGCATTGACGTGAGAGTAAATTGGAATAAACAGCGACAATTTTCTGCACCAGGATAAGCATGCTATAATGAGGTGAAGCTAGATCAGTCTCAGAAATCAAGATAATAAAATGAGTATATTGTCTGTCTTTGATGTTTTAGAACTTCCTTCCAGAATATGAGAAGAAACAAAAATTAAAGTCCCTGCAATAGCAATCTGTGTCAAATTGTGGGCACCTGCCATGTGTGTAGCACCATACAGGCATGTCTAAACATTTTTTGCCTGAGAGACTTAAGTGTATGAAATACGTTTGCTGCTATTTATTCTTTATTTAATGACCAATTTATTAAGCATACAACTCTAATAAATGCAATTTCTCTAAACATTTGTACACCATTTAAGCAGCTAATAAAGCAAAACCTACAAATTTAATAAATCGGATTCAACCATTTAAACACTGATTACAATCTTAGTCAAATTCTTCTAAACTTTTCAATAAAATCCCACACAATAAGTTTCAAGTACTTTAAAAAACAGACAAAAAGTCTTACAATGAGCCAAAACTTATTTGTAAAAATATA